>PVKA01015975.1:8652-48997 GCA_004027165.1 Ctenomys sociabilis
AAAAAAAAAGATGTATTTTAGTACAGGGCCTCCAGGATCTCATTAGGTATATCGGACTCACAGTGATTTTGCTATTTTCAGCCTCCCAAGTGCTGGGATTGCAGGCATGTGACACCATACCCAGTCTCAGAGTAGCCTGGGGGCAGGCAGGCATGCCCGGAATCTCTGCTACTGTGTTCCTGTGCTCAACCTAAGCTGGCCCCTTTCACTTGCACTGGATGAGGATGTTTAGGAAATGAAGACCCTGGCCCCCTGCTAAGTTACTTAACCTTCTAAATTTCTCAAGTTGACACAGGTATCAACTGTAACAGTTGTAATCTGTTAGGCAGGTAGACATTAGGGGGACTGGGGGAAAGGAAGAGGGGTCGAAAACTGTTCAATGAAATTTTGCATAGTTTCTAATTTTTTTAACCATTTTTATTCTTCAAAAATAAAAATACAACGTTAGAAAAAGCCTCAAATATACCACATTTATAATCACTTGTTTGGTCTCAGACCCTGAATTACTGTACAGAGCACAGTGATACCCTAAAGTCACATGTCTAGAGTGAGGTGCACTACATTTTGGGCCCCACAGCCCACAGCCCACTGATGCCAGCAGGGAAAATGTTCTTTGAAGATCCTCCTGCCTCAGCTGCACCTGTGCTACTCAGGAAGCGAGGTATAAGGCTCATGGGTTCCAAAGCAACTAGGCAATTTATGGAGACTTGCTCCAAAATCAGAAGGATTTAAAAGGTGTTTGTGTGGAGAGGTTGAAAATATAGTTCAGTGTATGGGGCTTGCCTAACATGTACAAGACGCTGGGTTCAAGGTAAAGGTGTGTGTGTGTGTGTGTGTGTGTGTGTGTGTGTGTGTGTTTAAGAGTCAAATCAGATTACACTTGTAGAAGTACAGAAAAGTGAAGTCTGGTTTAGATTAAGAACAAATCTTCCTCAGCTGGACTTAGTGGTACATGCCTGTAATCCTAGCACTCAGGAGGCTGAGGCAGGATTGTTCTGAGTTGGAGACCAGCCTGAGCTACAAAGTGAGCTTATGGCCAGCCTGAACTGCATAGTGAGACCCTGTCTCAAAAAGACAAAAAAAAAAAAAAAAAAAAAAAAAAGAATGATGAATCTTCCTCAATTTTCTTTTCTGTTTCTTTTTTTTGGGGAGGGAAACTGGGGATTCCCTGAGGAAACACTGACCATTTGAAAAGTACAAAAGATATTTTATAATTCCAAAGTATACAAGAATCTTACCTACAATTCTGCACCACCCTTGCATCTTTCCTTAAGGGTATAAGAACTGAAGACAAGAAGGGCAGATTCCTCATTGCTCAATGAGGAATTTCCCTCAGTTTCAATTTTCTGATGCATAAAATTAGGATGATAGAGGTGGGTGCGATGCTGTGCACCTGTACTACTCAGGAAATGAGGTAGAAAGATCATGGGTTCCAAAGCAACCCGGGCAATTTATGGAGACTGCTCCAAAATCAAAAGGATTTAAAAGGTGTTTATGTGGAGAGGTTGAAAATATAGTTCAGTGTTACGGAGCTTGCCTAACATGTGCAAGAACCTAGGTTCAAGGAAAAGGTGTGTGTGTGTGTGTTTAAGAGTAAAATCAGATTAGACTTGTAGAAGTACAGGAAAGAGGAGAGTTGCCACTTGGGACAATACACCCTCTTACAGTAGGTACTTCAAGGAAAAGTCAGACTACATATCCTTCATAGACTGCACATATACGTCGCTGTCATCATCTGACATGGAATCTGTATAGAAAGTACATCTATTCAATCACATCACTTTGGGCCAGGGAGATGTCTCAGTGGAATAAGTGCTTCCCTGGCAAGCTCAATGGGCCTGTTCAATCCCGAGTTCCACCAAAAAGAAAAAAATCACATCGCCTCTAAAATGCATGGATCTCTCTCTTCTCCATTTTGTAAAAAACTTCATTTATGTGTAGTAGTACTAGGGATTAAAGAAGGATTTTTGCATTGATTTAAATCCCTAGTCCTTTGAATGTATTTGTTTGTTTATTGATTTAGGCAGGGTCTTGCCGTGCAGTTCAGGTTAGCCTTTGCCTCACTTTGTAGCTCAGGCTGGTCTTGTTTTGGCTTTTTGTTTTTTTATGGTACCAGGGCTCAAACAGGACCTTACACTAGCCAGGCAGGCGCTTAATCCACTGTCTCCCAGGCTCAGGCTGGTTTTGAACTCCCAGCGATCCACCTGCCTCAGTCTATCATCTGCTGGGATTACAGGCATGCGTCACTGTCCCGTTTATTTATTTATTTTAATTTTGAGACAATATCTTTTTTTTTTTTTTTTTTTTTTTTTTGTCTTTTTGAGACAGGGTCTCACTATGCAGTTCAGGCTGGCCTTAAGCTCATTTTGTAGCTCAGGCTGGTCTCGAACTCACAACAATCCTCCTGCCTCAGCTTCCCGAGTGCTGGGATTACAGGCATGTGCCACCACGCCCCGCTGAGACAATATCTTATTAGATCGCTTAATTACCCAGGCCTGGCTCCAACCTGCATTCCACCTGCCTGCGCCTCCCAGGATGCTGGTATTACAGGCCTGAATACCACCTCTCTTCCATCTTTCTTTTTGCCCATATCTCTTACCCCTAACTAAGTTTATTATTCCTTTTTGCCCCGCTCAGAGCCCACTTTCTCCCGACTTCTTGTTCCAATTTTCCCGCCTAGATCTAGGACTCTAGTCCAATCTGGAATATGATTTTTTTTTTTTTTGCCGCCTCTTTGTCACATTGCAATCACGATTTGTGATTGGCTGTTTTAGGGTAAGAGATGACCAATGGAAGATAGGCTCTTTTGATGGAGTGGGACCGCAAGTATTATCGCTGATGATTGGCCGCAGTGAAGCGTCAGGAAAATGGCGGCGAGTACCTCTGCAGTCCCTGCGCCCGTGACGGCTGCGGGGATGCCCGGCCTGTCCGTGAGCGCAGACTTCTCAGATTTGAGGGAAATTAAAAAGCAATTGCTGCTTATCGCTGGCCTCACTCGTGAACGGGGCCTGCTGCACAGCAGCAAATGGTGAGATGGAGGGGTTGGGAGCGACCGGGCTTGGATTCTTGGCCTCTGAGGTTTGTCAGCGTGATGGGTCTGTGTGGCTGTTCCAGGTCCGCGGAGCTGGCCTTCTCTCTGCCCGCGCTGCCTCTGGCCGATCTGCAGCCGCCGCCGCCGGTAACAGAGGTAAGGGCATCTGGACCGCGAGCGCCCTCCGCCCCGAGTGGTGCGAGCGCCGCGCCCCTGCCGCGCTCGAAGGCAGGCTGTGACCAGCGGCGTTTATCCGCGTGGTTTTGAAGCAGTTGCTGCTCTTAAAATGTAGAGAAACAGTAAACAATCATTGCGTAATATTTCAGCGTTTTCGATTTTGTAGCCAAGTGTAGAAGATGCCCACAAGGTTGAGAAAAATACATTTTTGCTACTGCGCGATTTTTGCTTCTTTTTGAGACAAGATCTTGCGAAGATCAGGCCGACCTCGAATATGCAATCATTAGGCTCCAGATTTCGGTGTAGCTAATTGGCATCGAAAAATGATTAAGGGATTTTTTTTTTTGATGGTCTTGCTATGCAGTTCAGGCTGGCCTTGAACTCACTTTGTAGCTCAGTATGGTCTCCAACTTGCAACGATACTTCAGTGTTAACCTCCTGAGTGCAGGGATTACAGGCGTGTGCCACTACGTCTTGGTTAGGCATTGGTTTTAAATGTTAGCCAACTGTTGACGTTAGGCAGTTTAACCTTCTGAAGTACAATTTCCTTATTTATGAATTGTAAATAATAAAATTTGCTATTTTCACTGTTATTTCAGTTATTAACAAAGGTGAGATGGATAGATTGGGAGGATATAGTATTTGGAGTTTTAAGTAGATTTCTTTCTATAGGCCAGTCACGATTTTACTAGAAGCATCGATGTGGGCAAATGAATTCCTCCCCCCCCAGCGGCAGACTTTATTTGAAAAAATAAAAGTGAAGAGTGGCAGAAACTGTGCAGAGTGAGTTTGGGTCAGGTAAAAGAAGAGAAAAGCAAAATAAAAGAGCACTCTGGAGAAAGCAGGGTGGGCTATCATGAGGAAAGCCACAGTAGCCTTTTTTCTTTTTACTAATATATATTTTACTTTTAAAAACGTATGTTTTAGGTATACATAATGAACATGTTCATTATAGGGAATTTGTACCTGTGCGTGATATATCTTGTTGCTTCTTTTTTCCCCATTCTCCTCTTCCCTCCTTTTAAACTTTCCCTTTTTTTTTGTAATTAAAAAAATTATTTGATTGCTTTTTGTGTGTGTGGTACTGAGAATTGAACTCAAGACCTCACACTCGACAGGCAAGCACTTGTGCCCCTGAGCTATATCCGCATCCCCCTGTTTTTTGTTTTTTGGCAGAACCTGGGATTGAACTCAGGACCTTGTGCTTGCCAGGGAAGCACTGGTTTGTTTTTAAGAGAAAACAAATTAAAATAAAAATTCAAAACACGATAGAGGTTACCCTCATTTGCATTTTTTTTCTCCTCTGTTCTTTCCTTTTCCCTCTCATTCTTCCCTTGTTCCCCTTCCTTTTTTTTTTTTTTTTTTTCTTTGCTGCAGTATTGGGACCTTGTGCTTGCAGGTAGGTGCTTATTGCGCTGAGCTATATCCCTAGTCCACCTCTTTCCATTTGAACTTTTCTTTCCATTTCAAAGTATTTACTGTATGTTTTGGTCCTTGTTTCTAGTTTTGTCTTCTCACACAGAGAAACAATGTGGTATTTAAACATGTGTATTTGGGGGCCAGGGAGATGGCTCAGTGCAAGCACAAGGGCCTGTTCAATCCCTGATTCCACCAAAAATAAATGAATAAACATGTATATTTGATTTATTTCACTTAAGAGAGTGGTCTCTTAGGGCTGGGAAGATAGCTTGGTGGCATAATTCACCTGCCTGGCAAGCACAAGGTCCTAAGTTTGATCCTTGGCACCACAAAAAAAAAAAAAAATATATATATATATATAGATATATATATCTATATATATATATATATATATATATCTATATATATATATAGATATAGAGATATAGAGATATAGATAGATATAGATGTAGATATATAGATAGATATAGATATAAATAGATATAGAGATATAGATATAGATAGATATAGAGATATAGATAGATATAGATATAGATAGATATAGATATATAGTTTCAAGGTATCCATTAACTATAGTTTGTCCACCTTTATGGCAGAATAGGACTCCCTTGTATATAAAAACCCTCACATCTTTATCCATTCATTGGTGGATGGACATTTGAAGTGTTTCAAGATTTAGCTATTATAAACTGTGCTGTTATAAATATGGTTATACATATATTGCTGTGCTATGATGCTTTTAATTCAGGAAGATACTAAGAGGGACATAACTGGGTCAAGTGGAACCTCTAGTCCTATTGTTTTGAGGAATCTGCACACTGATTTCCAGTGTTATACCAGTCTATACTCTCACCAACATTGGAGAAAGGTTCCTTTTTTCCCCAAAACCCTGTCAGCATTTGTTACTTACTGGTTGATTTCTTTCTTTCTTTTTGTCGGAACCAGGGATTGAACTCAGACTCTTGCGCTTGTCAGGGAAGCGCTTACTCTACTGAGCCATCTTCCCAGCCCCTTCTTACTGGTTGATTTCTGGATTACAGCCACTCTTACTGGGGTGAGAATGAATGTGGGCAAATGAATTCTAGATGCAGTCTCTGGATGGAGTTTATAATTACTGGGGTTTCAAGAAGATTAAGATGAGTAAGAGGAAAGCATACAGTATAATCAGTATATTGCTTTGGTGATTTATACCTGTTTTAGCAGCTTTTACTTTCCTGTGACTGCTTTTGTCATGCCTGGGTATATTATTTTGATGGTTCTGAATAGGGTTTTGTTTTTGTTTTTGTTTTTGAGGTGGGATCTCACTGTAGTCCAGACTGGCCTCGAACTCATGGCAATTCTCCTGCCTCAGCTTCCCAAGTGCTAGGGTTACAGGTGTATGGGACCGCACCCAGCTCAGTGTGTGTGTGTGTGTGAGTGTTGGGGGGGTTCTGGAGTCCTGGGGATTAAATTTAGAACCTTCCTCCTGTAGCTGTATTCCCAGCCTATTTAAAACTTTTTATATTGAGATAAGGTCTCAAGACTGGGCTTGAATTTTTGATCCTTTTCCCTTGCTTCCTAGAGTGCTTGGATTACAGATGTGTGTCGCCACACCCAGCTTCTTTTTTCTTTTTTTTTGTTTTGTGATAGGGTCTCAATATATAGTTCACGCTGGCCCTAAACTCAATATGTAGCACAAGTTGGCTTCAAATTCATGGCAATTCTTTTTTCTAAGTCTCCTCTGTGCTAGGATTATAGATGTACACTACCATGCCTGGCTCATTTTTAAATTTTATTGATTGATTGTTGGTTTTTTGAGATAGAGTCTTATTATATAGTTGAGGCTGCTACTGAACTCATTATGTAGCCCAGGCTTGGCCTTGAACTTGCTGTAATGTTCCTGCCTCAGCTTCCCAAGTGCTGAAATTATAGGCAGGTACCTCCATGCCTGGTATGCAAAAATATTTTTGAGTTGGGTGGGATGGTGCACACATCTAAGCCTAGCTCTTGAAATTTAGGCAAGAGGATCACAAATTCAAAACCAGCCTAAACAATCCAGAGATCTGGTCTCAAAATTAAAAGAAGGGCCTTGAGTGCAAGGGCTTTGGGTTCAATTCCCAATACTTCCAAAACAGAAAAAAATGAATCTAGTGGCAGCTAGATGTGAGAATGTATTCCTGTAATCCCAGCTCTTTGTGCACTGAGGCAGTAGGGTTGCTGTAGGCTTGGAGCCAGCTTGGGCTACATGGTAAGTTGAAGACCAGCCTAAACTGATGAGATGCTGTCGCAAAATATAAATAAAATTTTAAAAAAAGGAAGAAAGGAAAAGAAAAAAATAATATTTTGCTTGCCTGGTAATAAATATCTGAAAATACTGTGTCCATGAATTTACATATATGTTTGGTTTTAGGAGAAAGATAATTTTCCTATATCCTGAAATTATTGAATTGCTTCTTATATTTGTGCTATTGTTATACCATTCCCAACCACTATATCAGCCTCTCTCTTTTCTAGGAGGATGCCCAGGATATGGATGCTTACACCCTGGCCAAGGCCTACTTTGATGTTAAAGAGTATGATCGGGCAGCACATTTTCTTCATGGCTGCAACAGCAAGAAAGCCTATTTCCTGTATATGTATTCCAGATACCTGGTGAGGAGCATTTTAAAGAGTTGTTCTGATTTTAGTGAAACTTCCACACTTAGATATAAAAAGTTTAATCTTTTTTGAGGGGCGGAACCAGGGATTGAACTCAGACCCTTGCTCTTGCAAGGGAAGGACTTATTCCACTGAGCCATCTCTGCGGCCCTAAATTTAATCTTTTAAATAGTTCAATAATGTGTCATCACAAAAGTGTAGTTTATAAATACTTTACCACCAGAGAGATGGCTCAGTAGAATAAGGGCTTCCCTGGCAAGCATAAAGGCTTGAGTTCAATCCCCGGTTCTGCAAAAAAAAAAAAAAAAAAAACTTTACCATAGCAGGGCATTGTATCACATGTCTCTAATTTCAACTGCTCGGGAAGTTGAGACATAAGAATCAAAAGTTTGAAGCCACCTAGAATAAGTTATCAAGATACTGTCTCAAAAGAAGTTGCTGTGTTCTGGTTTGCATGGTGGTCTGCCCTCAGCCAATAAGATGTGCTGCTTGTCTTTCTTTCATTTGGCCCAAAGTAGTTTTGCAGAGCTTGTTTCTTTTTCTCCATTTAATAAAATTTTCCCACTGTTAAAAAATATAAAGGCTGTGCCGGTGATATAGCTCACTTGCTTGCATAGGGAACAGGGTTCGATCCCTGGTTCTGCATGCTGCACTGGCCCCGCCTTTGTGTGTTCTGAGTCCAGGTGTGGTGGCTTGCACCTGTAATCCCAGCACTAGGGAGGCAGAAAGCAGGAGGATCACTATGAATGTGGGCTGCATAGTGAGACCCTGTACAAAAAAAAAAAATAAAGGCTAATGGTGCCAGCTCAGTGGTACAGCATTGGCTTAACATGTGCAAAGCCCTGGGTTTGATTTCCATGACCAAAAATATCAATCAGACAGTCAAACAGTAATTTAAAATTTATATGCCAGACATAACATGCAGGCTGAGGCAGCAGGATCCTTCCCAGTTTCGAGGCCAGCCTGGCTGAGCCTGAGCTATACAGAGAGACCCTGTCACAAAAAGGCCAAAACCAAACCAAATCAAAAAATTCCAAAAATGATGATAAGGAAGAAAATATTCTTTTTTTTCTTTTAAAGACAAGATTTCACTCAGTAGCCTAGGCTGGCCTTTAGCCACTATCCTCTTACCTTAGCCTCCTGTTTGCTGGAATTACAGGCTGTCCTACCACGTTTAGCCTCTGTCTCAGCCTTTTAAGTGATGGGATTGTAGGTGTGTGCCAGTATATCTGATAAAATGTGCCAAGAATGATAGAGTGATTATTTGTCTTAGGTTATATAAGGTTCTTTATGCCTCTGAATTGGTATTTCTTAATTAAGTTTTTATAAAAATAAAAAATAGAGGCCAGGGAGATGGCTCAGTAGAATAAGCACTTCCCTGGCAAGTATAAGGGCCTGAGTTCAATCCCTGGTTTCACCAAAAAAAAAAAAATTAAGTTAAAAACTGTGAATTAATTTTTAAATTTATAAACTCAGGCTGGGCAAGGTGGTACAGGCCTATTATTCCAGCACCCAGGAGGCTAAGGCAGGAGGTTTTAAATCTGAGCTATGCCTGGGCAAGTTAGCAACTTCATGAGGGCTGGGATGTTACTCAGTGCAAAGGCCTTGGATGCAATTCTCAGTATTTATTTAATTTTTTATTTTTATTTTTTTGTGGAACCAGAGATTGAACTCAGGCCCTTGCACATGCCAGGCAGGTGCTTATTCTACTGAGCTATCTCCCTAGCCCCTAATCCTAATTCCTAGTAGAAAAAAAACAAAACAAAACAAAAAAACCTCAATGTAAGTAAAAGTAATGTAGTATAGTGAATAATTTAGTATAGTTCATTATTTTACTTTAAACATTATGAATATATTTTCCTTATTTATTTAGATTATTTTTTTAAAATGTATTTAGTATAGGGTCTACAGGGTCTCACTACACAGATTGGACTCCTGGTGCTCCTTCCTGTTTTTTAGCCTCCCAAGCACTGGGATGTGCCATCATGCCTAGTCTTAGTTGCTGCCTTAACACACTCCAGGGGCAGGACTGGCACAGCAAGCCAAGGATCAAACCCCCACCGCTGTATCTGCCTAAGCAGGTACCTTAATCCCCTGAGCTATCTGGCTGGCCCTTAGATTCTTTTGAGACAGGGTCTTGCTGTATTGTTCAGGCTGACCTTGAACTCACTATGTACCCCAGCCTGGGCTCAGACTTTGTAGCAATCCTGTCTTAGCCTCCTGACTGCTGGGGTTACAGGCATGTGTCACCATGCCTGGCTTCTTAGTTATATTATATGTAAATAGATTTTTAAAGTTTTGTTGTTGTTGTTCAGGGTCTCACTATGCAGCCCACATTCATAGTGATCCTCCTGATTTTTGCCTCCCTAGTGCTAGGATTACAGGTGTGCCCCACCATGCCTGGACTCCATAGCTAGCTCAGTGCACCCAAAAGTAGGGTCTGCATGGCATGCAGAAACAGGGATCAAACCCTGACCCCTGTGCTTATCTAAGCAAGCGCTTAGTCCGCTGAGCTATACTGCCCGCTCTCAATTTTTAAAGTATTTTTAAAATTCCTTAGTAGCATTTCTTACTTAGCATAGTTTGTGATTGCTAAGTAATATAACTTCTTCTGGGCATGGACTACATTTAATTTTTTTGTTTTTCTCTATCTTTTTTTTTTTTTTGAGGCAGAATTATACTACATAGCCTAGGTTGGCCCTAAACTAGAGATAGCTCTGGCTGGCCTTGAATTTAAAAAAACGACTCTTCTGCCATACCTTTCTGAGTGCTGAGATTGTAGGTGTGGGTCACTATGCCCTGCTAATTCATGTTTTTTCCTCCTTAAATTGTGGTATGATATATGTGAAATTTACTACCTTTTTATGTAGTTGGTACAGGGTCTTGCTACGTGGCTTAGACTCGTAGTTTGACTCAGAGTGATCCTTCTGTTTCAGCCTCCCTAACACTGGAATTACAAGCATATACCACTACATCCAGTTTTGGTGGCTGACTAAAATGACCTGGGGTGGGATGGGCACAGCCTATGTTATCAGGCCTGCTGAGGGGATCTAACCTATATCCTTGTGCTTGCCAGGCAGGTGCTTAGACCACTGAGCTATCTCCCTGGCCCAAAATTTACTTCTTTTTTTTTGGTACTGGGGAAAACAAGAGACAAGAAAAAAAATTTCTTTCGGTGCTGGGGATTGAACCCAAACCTTTTCACTGAAGTTTGTCCTCAGTTTTATTTATTTATTTATTTATTGCAGAACCAGGGATTGAACTCAGGCCCTTGTGCTTGCCAGGCAAGCACTTATTCTAGTGAGCCATCTCTCTGGCCCCTATTTTTCTATTTTGAGGGAAGATCTTGGTAAGTCAGCTCTGTGGGGTTCTAACATGAAATCTTGCTTCAGCCTCCCACTGAGCTAAGATTTCAGGTGTGTGTCATACCAGCTCCTCCAACAGTGTTTACCACAGCATTTCCCCCTCAGGGCAATCTCAGAGATCAAGAACTGCATCATTTAGTTGTCATGTCTCTAATGTAATATCCCCTTATCTAGAGTAACCTTTTTCTTTTTGCAACCAGGAATTGGACTTGGGATCTTGTGCTTGCCAGGTGGGCACTTGTGCCACTGAGTTACATCCCCATCCCTTACAGTTCTTTCTTCCTTTTCTTGTTTTTGCTTTTTATTTTTAATGAGTAGACTATTTTTTATAGCAGTTTTAGCTCAGCAAAATAGAGCAGAAAGTACAAGAATCCCTATATGCCTCCTGAAAGCTTATCCACTAGTCAGCACCCTGCACCAGTATTGACAATTATCAACAACAGAAGTCCATAATTATGGTTCAATTGTTGTGTTGTACATTCTGTGGGCTTTGTCTTATTTTTTTTTCTCTTTTTTTTGTAGCACTGGAGATGAACCCCAACCTAGCCCTTTTCATTTCTTCTTCATGTCTTTTTCAGATAAGATTTCACTATGCAGTTCATCATGTTTTGTTTTGTTTTGTTTGGTTTGGTTTTTGTCATAACCGGGGATTAAATTCAGGCCCTTGTGTTTGCCAGGGAAGCGCTTATTCCACTAAGCCATCTCCCTGGCCCCAGTTCATCCTGCTCTTAAACTCACTTTGTATCCCAGGCCAGCCATGAACTCATACTGATCCTTGTGCCTCAGCCTCTGGAGTGTTGGGACTACAGGCATGCACCTCCACACCCAGTCCTTGTTCTCTCTTTTTTTTTTTTTTTTTTAAATGTATTTTTTACAGAATCTCCAGGGTCTCACTACACAGATAGGACTCCTAATGATCTTCCTGTTTTCAGCCTCCCAGGTGCTAGGATTACAGGCATATGCCAGCACGCCTAGTCTCACTGTGTCTTGGGGGCAGGGCCAGTATGGCATACAGAGGATCGAACCCTGGTCCCTGTGCTGAGCTATCTGGCCAGTCCCTTGTTCATTTAGTCCGCTGAGCTATCTGGCCAGTCCCTTGTTCATTTCTTATTTTGAGTCTAGTTCTTTTCATATACCCAGGCTGGCCTTGACATTCTTGAGTAGCTGCTAGTATACTTGCTTCTTTCTTCAAATAGAACATTTTTCATTTTGATGTCTGATGTTTCTTCAGTTTTTTTTCCTTATTACACATAACCTGGCCAGAATAGTATATAAGTAGAATATACCTCTGTTTACACTAGGGCATTGCCTCTGGTGATGCCTGTATTCCTCATTCCCTCATTGCTTACATTAATTTTTTATTTTGGTGCAGGGAATCAAACTCAGGACCTTGTGCTTGTCAGGCAGGCTTTTGTGCTGCTGCCTTATATCACTGGCTCACTGATGTTTCACTTGGCCAAGATGTTTTCTGTTTTCTGTGCTGTATTGTTACTGTTGTTTTACTTGCAGTTAATCAGAAATCAATGTGGGTATACTTAAGTCCATGTAAATATCCTGGACTTCATAAGAATTTCTCTCTGAATTAAATTTTTGTTTTTATGTATTTGGTATAGGGTCTCACTGTGCAGCATGGACTCACAGTGATCCTCCTATTTCACCCTTCCCAGTGCTGGGATTATAGGCATGTGCCACCACACCCAGTCTTGGTGGCCTGCTAGGTGTACCTGGGGTGGGGCCTGCAGGACATGTGATACTGGAGATAGAACCCTGGTCCTTGCACTTGCCTAGGCAGGCACTTAGACCACTGAGCTATCTCTTCAGCTCCTGAACTAATTTTTTTTTTTTTTTTTTTTTTTTGGCGGAACTGGAGATTAAACTCAGACCCTTACACTTGCCAGGCAAGTGCTTATTCTATTGAGCCATCTCCCTGGCCCCTGAACTAATTTTTTAATGGTAGTGAGAACTGAACCTAAAGCCTTCTCACTGAGCTGCTTTCTCAGACCTTTTTAATTTTAAAAACAGGATCTTGCTAAATCACTAGGGGCTAGGGATGCAGCTCAGTGGGAAGGCTCTGGGTGTAATCCTCAGTACCACCACCATAAACTGTTACTATGTTTATGACTTTTGGTGTTCAGATGTTCAGATCATTCTAGATTTAGCCAATGGGAACCCATGAATGATTGTTTAAAATTGGTTTTCCCCAAAGTAGATAGCATTTTGGTTGGACATGGGCCTGTAAGGTACAATTAGGCTGCCAGTTTTAATATATGTTTTTAAAATAACCTTAGAAAATACCTATTTGTTGATTTTCTCTTACAGTCTGGAGAGAAAAAGAAGGATGATGAAACAGTCGATAGCCTAGGTATGAGTATTTTCCTTATCTTTTGGCCTGAAAAGCAAGGCTGCAGACTTAAGTGTCTATGGGGTCAGGCAGATAATATAATGGACTGAGGAGTATTGTTACAAACTGAAGGGCACCTGACTTCCCCTAGCTGCCTAATTCCCACCCAGCTACAGCTGAGGCTGCCTTGTCAGCATCTGGACCTGGTGCTGTGAGGGTTTCTTCACTTACCTGGTCCATTTCCTGCAAGCTGAGCTGAAAAATCAGATCTATACATATATTTTTTTTATTGTTAAGGCTCCTAATTTTAATCATTGCCAACTGATTCTTTTTTTTTTTTTTTTGGTTTTTTAAGGAAGGGTCTATAGGGTGTTCAGAGTCTCACTACTAGATTGAACTTGCAGGCCTGTTTACAGCCTCCCAAGAGTTGGGGTTACAGGTGTATACCACCACACCCAGTCTCATTTGCCTTCTTAAGGCACCCTGGGAGTGGGGCATCATGGCAGACTTGGGGATTGAAACCCTGGCCCCTGCACCTGCTTGCAGGTGCTCTAATCCACTGAGCTATTTGGCTGGCCCTGGTTAAGATTTAAAAAACAGAAGAAATTAAAACAACAACAACAACAACTGTGTTGTGGGCTCCATAAAATAGTACAGCAGATCCAGTTGCAATTTCTAAAATAAAATAGATGGATTGGCCACTTGTATTTGCTAGAGGTGTCAGATACAACTCTGGTTGATACTAAAGGGAATGTATACATCTATTAAAGTAAAAATTAGCATCCTTCTATAAAAACTGATCCTAGCCGGGCATGGTGGCGCAGGCCTGTAATCCCAGCACTCAGGAGGCTGAGGCAGGAAGATTGTTGTGAGTTCGAGACCAGCCTGAGCTACAAAGTGAGCTTAAGGCCAGCCTGAACTGCATAGTGAGACCCTGTCTCAAAAAAAACTGATCCTAGATAAGAGACTATTTCTTTCCTAGGTCCCTTGGAGAAAGGACAAGTAAAAAATGAGGCCCTTAGAGAATTAAGAGTGGAACTCAGCAAAAAACATCAAGCTCGGGAACTTGATGGATTTGGCCTCTATTTGTAAGTGTTATAGTAATTTAAAATTTTATTATTTATTTAGTACTGGGACTAAGCCCAGGCCCTTAGCACTGAACTATATCACCTGTCGGCTTCCATCTCTTTTTTTTTTTTAAATTTGAGGCAGAATCTTCCTAAGTTGCCCAAGCTGGGCTTGAACTTGTGATCCATACCTGACTATAACGTAGGAAATCTTTGCAACCCCCACCTTTTTTGTAGTGATGGAACTCAATACCTTCTCACTGAGCTATATCCCCAAGGCTTTAATTTTTTTTTTTTTTTTTTGATATAGTGCATCATTAAATTCTTACATTGTTCAAACTGGGCTTGAATCTGTAGTCCTCTTGCCTCAGCCTTCTGAAGTGCTAAGATTACAGACATGGGCCACCATACCTGATGTAGATTAGGACTTTCCATAAAATACTTTCTTGAGTAGAAGGGTATTGCAAAGCATTAACCTCTTCTGTGATTGTTTCCTTTTTTCTAGGTATGGTGTTGTGCTTAGAAAGCTGGACTTGGTGAAAGAGGCCATTGATGTGTTTGTGGAAGCTACTCATGTTTTACCTTTACACTGGGGAGCCTGGTTAGAGCTCTGTAACCTGATCACTGACAAAGAAATGGTAAATTGAGATGAATTATGTGAAATCCTTCTTTTGGAAACCTTATGTATTTCAGAAGTCATTTAGTGGGAGGGGCCAGTTTTGCCAGTATGATCTTTGGTTACAGCTTGCTTTTTCCCTTCCACTGTTTAAGAATGTGGATCTGTATTTGATGAGCTCTTGTTCAGTAGTTGCTGTTTGATTTGCATCCATTTATAGTATTTTTCATAATCCTCTTTTCCCATTCAAGTTTTACTGTAATTTGTTCTATAGAGCTAATGTAATGTTATCCAAAGATGCCATAGAAAGTTTTCTGTGATATTACAGATTGTATTGAAACGTTTTTCTACACTTGATCTTAGCCAAAAGGCTGAGAAGTGATTGAAACATTTTTCTAAGCTATCATGAATTCTGAAAATTTGGATAGTTTTAAATTGTGAAATAATGTATATGAAGTTAAATTATAAACTGTCATCCTTTTATGAGTTATTAGAGGACTTTGTCTACTGTTCATTTTGCTAGTCAGAGGCTAATGGCAAGCAAAACTACCCTTCATGGCTATAGAGCCAAATGCAAATTGAATTATGTTGCTAAACCTGTGCTTGAGATACTGGATTAATTTGTATTCATTATCTTTATTGCCTATTAGGCATTTATTGGAAGTTTGTTTTACCTCTGAACACAAAATATGCAATATCAAATTTCTAAGCTTGACTACTAAATTCATTTTTTTTTGGTGGAACCAGGGATTGAACTCAGGCCCTTGCGCTTGCCAGGGAAGTGCAAAACTGAGCCATCTTCCCTGCCCTTGACTACTAAATTCTTGATCTTTTCTCCCTCTTGATATATTCCTCTACTATTTTGCCAGTCATCAGTCTTCACACCTTAGACTCATACTTCTCTTTTTCTTTCTTAATCTAGTCAGTCATAATATAGCTCTGTGGTTATTTCTTATATATTTCTCTTTATTTTGGTTTACCATCTCAGTCTTCATTTCTAATTTGAATTACTTATAAGTAAAACATAATTTCTCTTTTAAAAAATTTCTCTTTAGCTTTACATTTTCATTTTCAGGCTCACCTATTCTTTTTTAAAATTTGTTTAATGTATTTAGTACAGGCCTACAGGGTTTACAGGGTCCCACTATGTAGGTAGTGATCCTCTTGTTTACAGCCTCCCACGTGCTGGGATTACAGGTGTTCACCACCATGCCCAGTCTCAATCACTGTCTCACCATGCCCCAGGGGGTTGGGGGCAGCATGGTAGCCCTGGGGATTGAACCCCCAGCCCCTGTGTCTGTCTAAACAGGTGTTTTAATCTGCTGAGCTATTTGGCTGGCCCTTTTTTCATTTATATGTTTGGTACAGGGTGTCACTATGCATCTTGGCCTCATAGTGATCCTCCTGCTTTTAGCCTCCTCAGTGCTGGGATTACAGACATGTGCCACCATGCCTGGTTGATGCAATCCCAGGGGCAGGGCCAGCATGGCATGGGGGCCCAGGGATCAAACCCTGGTCCTTATGCTTACCAAGGCAGGCACTTAGTCCTCTGAGCTATCTTGCTGTCCATCTAAACCTGTTCTTAAACAGCATCATCATTCCGTTGGAAATGTGCAGTAGGTTTCTATTGTATCCCGTTTTTGTTTCATGACAGAACGTTGCACCTGACCAATCCAATTTTATTTCCTTGTGCACAGTTTTCTTTCTTTTTTTTTTGGTGGAACCGGGGATTGAACCCTTACGTTTGCCAGGGAAGCACTTCTTCCACTGAGCCATCTCCTTGTACATAGTTTTCTCAAACTGAGCTAGTTGCTTCATGATACCATACTCATTATTTCTGTTTTGCCTACATTTATTTTGCTGCTCTTTCCTATAAATGTCTATTCTTTTTCTCTATTTAAATCATACCCATCCTCTTTAATATTTACCTCAATTTCTGTCTTTTTTTGAAGCCAACTTAACCAGACCATTCTTCCCTACTTGTGTTTGTAAGTCATATTTGTTTAGTTGGATTGCCTTGTAATCATTATTAGGTACCCTAAAATTGTTTAAATAATAAATCCTATTTAGAAAATAAAGATCATTCTTGATGTTCATTTGGGAGAGATATCAAATTATATTACATTGCATCCTTCTCTCCCCTGCTGCCAGCTGAAGTTCCTGTCTTTGCCTGACACCTGGATGAAAGAGTTTTTCCTGGCCCATATATACACAGAGTTGCAGTTGATAGAGGAGGCTCTGCAGAAGTATCAGAATCTCATTGATGTGGGCTTTTCTAAGAGCTCATATATTGTTTCCCAAATTGCAGTTGCCTATCACAATATCAGAGGTGAGTGAATAAGGACAATGAAGTGCCATCAGACTCTGAGCAGTACATTGCGTTGTTTTCTGAATGAACTCCTATCTTATTTTTGCAGATATTGACAAAGCCCTCTCCATTTTTAATGAGCTAAGGAAACAAGATCCTTACAGGATTGAAAATATGGACACATTCTCTAACCTTCTTTATGTCAGGGTAAATTGTTTCTTTTCCTTGGGCATGACAAAGTTCTTTTTTATTTTAATCTGCTATATTAGGTTGTTAACTGTTTACATTTTAATAATGAGAAAAGTAATTTAGGGAATCCCTGGTCATGCTTAGATTTTCTTTCTCATTTCTCCCAGAGCATGAAATCTGAGTTGAGTTATCTGGCTCATAACCTCTGTGAAATTGATAAATACCGTGTTGAAACATGCTGTGTAATTGGTAAGAGCTAACTACATTTTTATTTAAGATTTATCTATACTATGAATGAAAAATAACAATATTAAAATGTCAAAGTTAATAGAATGATGTACCAAAGAAAAGAAAATATTACTGTAATCCTACTCCTAAAGTTGTTTTGGGAACATGACTCCAGAGCATTTAAATTTGCAAATGCTGAAAATTTGTGTGTATATGAATGCATGTTTGTTTGTTTGTTTATTTATTTATTTATTTTGTGGTACTGGGGATTGAACTCAAGACCTTGTACTTGCCAGGCAAGTGCTTATTCTCCTGAGCTATCTCCCTGGCCCTGTATGTGTATATATGGATAGTTTTTTTTTTTTAATGATATCATTATACATATTATAATTTTTGCCAAATGATGTATCTTTGCTATCTTTTCATGATAGTATATCTTGATTTGTATTATTTTTATGACTAGTACTCCTGTATGTGTACCAGAGAGGATGAGCGTATGGGACTGAGCATGTTTCTACCACTTAGCTACACCCCCAGTATGTTATTATATAAATACATTGCCATTTTGCTTTAATGATTTCCCATTGTGGAAGTTGTGGCTAGTGTTTGTTAATATAAAATTTGCTTAAGTTGACCTCTATGGCACACACCTATAATCTGAGCTCTTTGGAAGACCAAGGTAGAATATTACAAGTTCAAGTCTAGCAATTTAGTAACCTCAAGAGGTAAAAAGGTGTAGATCAGTGCAAAAGTTTTAGATTCATTACTCAGCCCCTCACCAAAAGAAAATTTTGCTTGAGGAAATATTCTGTGCCTGTGTATTTATTTTTGCATGACTGCATTTATTTCTATGTAGTAAGTTCATAAAAGTAAAAATGGATCAAAGTTGTACTTGTTTTAAACTTTTATGTAATTCAAAAGTTTGTAAGAATTTCTTGTCCTTAAAAAGAGTTGAGTCTCATTCCCTGTATCAGCTTTACTTTTCCTTTTTTAAAAATCAAGTTCTTAGAGCCTGGGAAATGGCTCAGTAGAATAAGCACTTGCCTGGGAAGCGCAAGGGCCTGAGTTCAATCCCAGTTCTGCAAAAAATAAAAACAAATAAACAAACAAATAAATAAATATCAAGTTCTTTTAATCTTGCCAATATTGACATTTTGGACTGGGTAACTTTTCTTGTTGGAGGTCTTACCGTGCGTTGTATTTCTAGTATTCCTGGCCTCTTTCCACTAAATACCAGTAACCCTCTCCCACAGTTGTGACAACTGGAAATGCTTCTGCATGCTGCCAAATGCCCTTATTGGATGAGATTCACCGTTGGTTCAGAATCATGACCCTGGGTATTTGACTACACTGTGTGGCCTGATTGACATAAACAAATGAATGACTACCCTAGAGAAAGTATACTTACCTAGCTTTTTGTTTACTTTTTTTTTCTTGTTACCAAGGATTGAACTCTTTTTTTTTTTCCATCTTGAGACAGGATTTTGCTATGCATTTCAGGCTGGCCTTGAGCTCACTTTGTAGCCCAGGCTGGTCTTGAACTCACAGTGATCGTCCTGCCTCAGCCTTCCAAGTGCTAGAACTATAGGCATGCATGGCTGTTCTAACTGATAGCCTGATTTCCCTGGAAATAAAAGGGATGCCTGTTTATGGATCTTTAGTCTCTTATATTAAAATTTTACATTTGTTTTGGTGTATGGTGGGGTTTACCTATATTTTCAGCACTCAAGGAAGCTGAGGCAAGAGCATTGTGGAGTGGGAGCCCAACCTGGACAATTCAGTAACTCATCAAGAGCTTAGAAAGCATTTCTCTCTCTCTCTTTCTCTTTCTCTCTTTCTCTCTCTTTCTTTCTTTCTTTCTTTCTTTCTTTCTTTCTTTCTTTCTTTCTTTCTTTCTTTCTTTCTTTCTTTCTTTCTTTCTTTCTGTATTTGGTAGAGGGTCTAGGTACAAGTAGGATTCATAGTGTTCCTCCTGTCTTTAGCCTCCCCACTGCTGGGATTACAGGCATGCACCATCACACGTGGTCTTGGTGGCTGGCACAGCATGACGGTGGGCGGGGCTGGCATAGCATGGTGCTAGGGATTGAACCCTGGTCTCTGCGCTGGTCCCTAGGCTTGCTTAAGTGGGTGCTTAGTCTGCTGAGTTATCCAGTTGGCCCTAGAAGGCATTTCTTTCTTTTCTTTTTTGCGGTACTGGGGATTGAACTCAGGACCTTGCTTGCACTTGCCAGGTAAGCACTTCTTCTACTGAGCTATCTCCTCCACCCAAGAAGGCATTTCTTGAATGTTTTCTATGCTATTGCCTATTGAGAGGGACCAATAATAAAACAACCCTAAGTGAGTGTGCTGGCATGCACCTTAATCCCAGCTCTGCAGAGGCTAAGGCAGGAGATTGAGGGATTGGAAATGGAGTTAAGTGGTAAAGCACTGAGAGGGAAAGTGGATTGAGAGAGGAGAGGGAAACCCCAATCTTGTAGGATAAGTGTCAGAAGTGCAGTTTACACAGGATGCTAGGAAATGTGTAAGAAGTGTAGCCCCTATGCTCACGTTAGGGATAGCTCTTTTTTTTTTTTTTTTTTGGTGGAACCAGGGATTGAACTCAGACTCTTAGGCTTGCCAGGAAAGTACTTATTCCACTGAGCCATCTCTTTGGCCCTGGGATAGCTTCTTGGAGAAGGTGTTGCTTAAAGGATGGTCAGGAGCAAATGAGTACAAGGGAAAGGGGAGAATAGATTGACTTAGAAAAATAGGTTGACTTGGGAAGAGTATCACAGTACAGAGGAGCAGACATAGTGCTCAAAATAGTCCATTGTACTTGAAATACTGTGTCTGAGGTAGGAATGTTCAAACAGGGCTACTTGAGAAACCTTTTCTGCTCTGCTAAACATTTAGGTTTTGAGTGCAGATGATTGCACATTCTTATAATCTCAGGGCTAGTAGACTAATGTAGGATGATACGAAGCCAGCTTGGGCTACTCAGTAAGACTGTCTTAGAAACAAGTTTCATATTTTTCTTTTCTTTCTTTTTTTTTGGTTCCAGGAATTAAACTCAGGACTTTGAGTTTGCCATGCCACTGAACTATATCCCAGCCCTTGTTTTTTTTCTTTGAGACAGATTTTCATTTTAGAATGATGTTTGGTAACACTGTCCTGAGAGGATTAGTAAAAGGGCAAGAGGCTCTTGCATGGAGGCTCTTGCCATAATTCAGTATAGAGATGATGAGGGCCTAAACTGACATATTGGCAGAAGGAATGGAAAATAATTGAATTTTGAAGCTAATTTAAGAAGTAGAATAAATAGGAATTTATGGTTGTGCAACAAGATCAGTAACAGTGTCTTTTATGTGATGAAAGGAAATAGAGGTGGAGGAGGTAGTAAATAGTTCATTTTTAACTTGTTGGCTTGAAGTCGATTAAAATAAGAGGACAAATCCATAAAAAGAATAATGAGGGGTTATTCTCAGTAGAATAAGTGCTTCCCTGGCAATGCAAGGACCTGAGTTCAATCCCTGGTTCCACCAAAAATAATAAAGGAGGATTGTTCCAAGTTCTAGGCCAACCTGAACAACATAACAAGACTCTGTTTCAAAAAGAATAATTAATGACTTAGGAGGTTTTGAGTTCTTCTTTTTTAATCATTAGAGGCAAACTCCACTGGTTTTCTTTTCCTTCTCACTATATCTACAATGCCCAGCAAAATTTTGGTCATATAGTTGGTAACTGTTGAATTCAACCCTACCTTAAAGTTAGGAAGAGGAGATATAAGGTGAAATAAATAGTATACTTTATCTCTTGTATTATAGCCAACTCAGAAGAAGTAAAAAGGAGAAAGGAGGAAACAGGATTTGAAAGATTACGTAGTGACAGCAAGACTGCCCTACTTATTAGTCCTTGCTTCTGCTTTCGTGTCTTATATGAATTGGTTTTTTTCTCCCTATTGAGGGTGCCAGACTCTGAGAGGCAGTAGCATATGGGTATATCTCAGCATAGTTAAGCCTGAAACTTGAGCCAGTTTGGGTTTGAACTAGGCAAGTGTTCTACCCCTGAGCCCAAATTGTACAAATTTAAATCTGGGTTCTCATACTAATTAGCTGTATGACCGAGGACAAGTTGCCTGCTCTGTGTTTTAGTTCCTTCATCTATAAAAGGAAAGTAATAAACCTTTTCTTGTGATCCTCCTTTCTTAGCCTCCTTATTAAGGTCTCATTTTAGGTCTTCCATCTGGTTAAAAAAAAAAAATCTCAGCTATTTGATGTTTGCCTACACTGACCTGTTCTGGCTTCCTTACTCTCTCCTTTTTTTATCCTGACTCTTTTAGCAGCTGGGCTTACACACAGTCCCTACTGCCCTGCCTCTTCTCTTTGGGCACACTGCCCATTCTGCTTTCTCTTGTATCCCTGAGGCTGAGTCTGTAGCAGAAGCAGATATCCTTGTGTAGGACATAAAACCCTTCATTCAGCTTACTTCTGGATGAACATGAAATTAAGTTGAACTTAATCAAGTAATGCTATAGATAATTGATGTCATTGATTTCTCTTCAATTAAGTTAAAAGGCTGGGTCTAGACATATTAAAAAATACATAGTTATGTATATATAGAGATAGGTATACACACATACAGCATTTGTGTTTTATTGTTCTCTTGCTAAAATGAAATTACTCCATGGTTTTGTCATATTTTTTCATTTGACAGTATCTCATGTTCTCTGCAAGTTAGTATATGTACATCTTAATGTATTTTTGCTAGGAGGAATTTTTTTTTTTTACAGTACCGGAGATTGAACTCAAGACCCTGTGCTTGCCAGGCAAGCACTTATTCTACTGAGCTATCTGCCTGGGCCCATGAGGGATTTCTGTGAGACTAGGTCTTACTGTTAGTCCAAGCTGGCCATGAAATTACTGCGTAGCCCAGGCTTGTTTTGAACTCTTGATCCTTCTACTGAGTGCTGAGATTACAGACATGTGCTACTGTGCCTGGCTTTTAGTCTATTTTTATCTGATTTACTTATGTACATATAATTTATATATAAAGAAGTTTTTATTTTATTTTATTTATTTATTTTTGTCTTTTTTGAGACAGGGTCTCACTGTGCAGTTCAGGCTGGCCTTAAGCTCACTTTGTAGCTCAGGCTGGTCTCGAACTCACAACAATCCTCCTGCCTCAGCCTCCCTAGTGCTGGGATTACAGGCATGTGCCACCACGCCCGGCTAGAAGTTTTTATTTTAAAGTAAAGGGATTTAAGCTTGTTGTATCTATATGTCTGTATTTGGGGTACTGGGGATTGAACCCAGGGCCTTCACATCAAATTACATCTCTGACCCTGTTTTTCTTTTAATTTTAGGACAGGGTCTACAGGGTCTCACTGCATAGATCAAACTCATAGTGATCTACCTATTTACAGCCTCACAAGAGCTGGGATTATAAGCACGTGCCACCATGCCCAGTCCCAATCAACATCTCAGTGTGGGGGTAGGGGGGTGAGAATCTAACTCCAGGCCCTTGGGTCTGCCTAAGCAGGCACTTTAATCAGCTGAGTTATTTAGCTGGCCCTGTTTGTTTGTTTTATGGAACTGGGGATTGAACTCAGGCCCTTGCTCTTGCCAGGGAAGGCTTATTCCACTGAGCCATCTCCCTGGCCCTGTTTGTTTTTTTTTTTTGTTTGTTTGTTTTATTTTTTAATCTTTCACTTTTGAAAAAAGAAATTTTGCTGGATGTGGTGGTACATGCCTGCAATTCCTGCACTTGGGAGGCTGAGGCAGGAGGATCAACACCTCAAGTCCAAAGGCAGTCTGGACTGTATTGTGAGACCCTGTCTCAAGAAACAAATTTTTATCTTGAGAAAGGGTCTCACTAAATTGCTCAGGTTGGGCTCCAGTTCTGCCTCAGCCCCTCAGAGTGGTGGTCATAGGCATTTACTACCACACTCAACTTTTTTTTTTTTTTTTTTGGGCAGAGCTGGGAATTGAACCCTTGCGCTTGCCAGGGAAGCGCTTATTCCACTGAGCTGTCTTCCTGGCCTCTTATGTAAATATTTTCTTTTTTTTTTTTTTTTCCTGTTCTTTTTCTGTTATTTAGGCAGGGGCTGGTTTTAAACTTGCTTATGTAGCCTCATGTTGGCCTCAGACTCAACAGTGGTCCTTTTGCCTTAGCCTTCTGAGTGCTGGGATTACTGTGCCCAGCTTCTATTTTTTTAATTGAGATGTTTTATTTGTACCAATTTATGGGTAGAGTACACTTATTCCATACTTGTATACATTGTGAACCGGGCATGGTGGCATATGCTTATAATCCCTTTCTTTCTAGGAGGTTGAGGGCCCATTGGGAGGCTGAGGCAGGAGGATCACAAGTTTGAGGCCAGCCTGGTGGAACTGAGTGGAACCCTGTCAAAAATGAAAAATGACTGACTGAGAATATACCTTAGTATGAAGGCCCTGAGGTCAGTCTCCATCCCCTAAATATAATGATCAAATCATATTTCCATCTCCTTAAATATTTATTATTTGTGTGTGTTGAGAACCTTTAGATTCCTCTAGTTATTTTGAAACATTACTGTAGACTGTAGTTAACTATTGTGTTACACAGCACCCGAACCAATTCTTAATTTTTCCTATGATAAAGTTTTGGTTTTGTCTTTTTTTGTTTGTTTTTGAGACAAGGTATTGTTATGTAGTTCAAGCTGGCCTTAAATTCACTATGTAAAGCTGGGCATGGTGGTGCAGGCCTGTAATCCTAGCACTCAGGAGGCTGAGGCAGGAGGATTGTTGTGAGTTCAAGACCAGCCTGAGCTACAAAGTGAGCTTAAGGCCAGCCTGAATTGCATAGTGAGACCCTGTCTCAAAAAGACAAAAAAAAAAAAAAATTCACTATGTAGCCCCTTCATACCTGGAACTTGCAATACTGCCTCAGCCTATTAACTGCTAAGATTATAGTCATGTGCCACCACTCCCAGCCTTTTTTTTTTTTTAAGATTTATGTAAGTTCTTTTCATTTTTTTTGCAGAACCAGGGACTGAACTCAGGCCCTTGCGCTTGCCAGGGAAGTGCTTATTCCTGAGCCATCTCCCTGGCTCCAAGTTCTTTTTTTTTCTTTCTTTTTTTGAGATAGGGTCTTGCTATGTGTTCCAAGTTGGTGTTGAATTCATTTTGTGGCCTAAGGTGGCCTTGAACTTTCACCAATTCTGCCTTAGCCTCCCAAGTGCTGGGGTAATGTATGTGTGCTGCCATGGTTAATTTTTTTTTTTGATTTTTAAATTTTGAGTTGGCTCTTGCTAAATTACCCAGGTTGGGCTTGACTTTGTAATCCTACTGCATTAGCCTCTGATGTTAGATCACAGGCCTGTGCTACCAGCTTCACCCTTTCTTCTTTAAATTACTTGTGCTAACATATTCTCATACCATATAAGAACACACACATATAACATGCAAGGTATAATGAACTTTACGAATATAGAATCAGATTATATACTTAACCCTCCATTTTAGTGTTCTCACTCAACCAGAGTTTGTATAAATCTGTTATGGTGTAGCTCCAGTCTATTTTTTAAAATAACTTTAGAACCAGGGATATAACTTAGTGGCACAGTGTTGTGCCTGGCAGTGTGAGATCCTGAGTTTGATACCAAAAAACCCCTACCCTTACTGAAGTAAAATATACAGACCATAAAATTTATTGGCTTAAAGTTTATAGTTCAGTGAGTTTTGTAAATTTAGAATTTTTGGAGATAAGGTCTCAATATGTATTATAGACTTCCTTTGAACACTAGATCTTTTTTCCTCAACTTTCGAGTATTACGGTGTATGCTACCATAGCTGGAAAATTTACAGTTTTTTAACTGTTATCATAATCCTATTCAGAATATTCCATCACTTCCAAAAGTTCCTTGGGTCTGCTTCTACTGTTTCTTTCCCACCTGGTAACCACTGCTCTGGCTTTTAGCTTTATACTTTTGCGAATTTTGCATAAATCCAAGTTTGCCATATTTGGTCTTTGTTGTTGTTTGAGACAGGATCACCATGTAGTTCAGATTGGCCTTCAACTTACTATATAGCCTAGGGTGACTTCAAACTTGTAGCTACTCTCCTGCCTCAGCTTCTCAAATGCTAAAATACAGTCTTCACACACAGCTCAGCTAGTCTGTTTCTGAAGCTCATCCCTGTTGATGAATTTTTCAGTAGTTCTTTTTATCTCTGAATAATTTTCCATTGTTTGGATAAACTACTTTTTTTTTTTAATTTAATTTCACATTTTATTCTCTCCACTTTGAATAGAGGAAGATCACCAGTTATTTACACACAGAGTTATCCTATGTTGTCTTCAGACAAAATTGTCTTTATTGAGGATATGGATCTGGGTCAGAAGAGGTTAACAAGTGCTGCTGGGTGGCTATACTATTTCTGTGTACTCATCTAAGATAGATAGCTGTTAGTGCTAGATGTGGTGATGCATATCTATAATCTCAGTTCTCAGGAGGCAGAAGTATGAGACTCATTACAAGTTCAAGTCCAGCCTAAACTTCACAATGAGACTGTGTATCCCCCACCAAAAAAAAAAAAAAAAAAAACCAGGCTGGGCAAATGTAAGCAAGGAGCTGGGTTTGATTCCAGTACTGCATTCCATGTGTGCCACTGAAACTGGGCGTGGTGGTACACAGCTGTAATCCCAGCACTAGGAGACTGAAACAGGAGGATCACTATTAGTCCAAGAATCTGAGCTGTATAGCAAGATCAAGTATATACGTACATACATACATACATATGTGCCAGCAAGGCACATACCTGTAATCTCACCATTTGGGAGACTGAGGCAGGCAGATCACTGTGCTTGTTTGAGGACAGCTTAAGCTACATAGTGAATTCAAGGACCACCCAAACTAGGGAGTTGCTGTCTCAATAAACAGAAGACAGATGGCTTTTAGACTGTAAGTCTTTAATAGCATCTAAAAATATTTCATTCTGAACGGGGAAAGCCCAGAGCTCTTCCTTTTTTTTTTTTTTTTTTTTTATTCTTTGGTATGCCTGCTTAGAAACCTTGAAAGAATGTGATTTGAAAACCACCAATCTGAAGCATACTGTGGAACTTTCCTTCCCAATTTCAAGATAATATATATAAATGTTGTACCCAGGTGAGAAAAAATGAAGAAAAATTTTATTAAAAGCCAGAATGCACGATAAGAGTTAAAATTATTTTTTCCAAGGGAATGATACTAGCGTTTGAGTACATATAGTTTGACTGTGATGCCAGGAATTTAGAGAGGATTAGTTATGATTTCATGCCTACTTGGTAGAATGCTGTCTAATTTAGCAGACTTATTTTTTACCCTTTCAGTTCATTTTTGTTGTTGTTCCATTTTTTAATAGGCAATTATTATAGTTTACGTTCTCAGCATGAGAAAGCAGCCTTGTATTTCCAGAGAGCCCTGAAGTTGAATCCTCGGTATCTTGGGGCCTGGACACTCATGGGGCATGAGTACATGGAAATGAAGAACACCTCTGCTGCCATCCAGGCTTATCGGTGAGTATGCAGTTAGCTGGTGAGGTGGGGCACATTGCTGTGATGTCAGGATCCTTTCATGAGCTTGCAAGAGGCTAACCTTGATTCTGCCTGCTCACCAGTCTGTCTTTTTCATTTTTTAGACATGCTATAGAGGTCAACAAGCGGGACTACAGAGCTTGGTATGGCCTTGGGCAAACCTATGAAATCCTTAAGATGCCATTTTACTGCCTTTATTATTACAGACGGGCCCACCAGCTTCGGTATGTCCCTTGATAATAGGCTTGGTGTGGGAAGGGGTGATACCATGTTTTTCTTTTATTAGTTTTTTTGGTGCTGGGTATGAAATCTGAAACCTCATGGCTTCTTTCTCTTCTGGTAGTTACTATAAATTGCCACAAGTGGGATTTGACTCCTAGATACCTGAGCTAAGTGGTAATTAGTCACTTATTCTAGGTGGTTAATATTGTAATTAAGAGCACAAAGTAATCTGAAGGATTAGATTTAAGATGTCTTTGCATAGATATGAAGTGGCATTGAAAGTGGTGGAGCTAGTTCATCCATGGAAGACTTTGGATAAATGAGCTGAGTGTGGTAGTGGATTCTCGTACAGAGAGATCAAGGCTCAGGCAGGAGGATAGTTGCAAGTTCAGTACTATTCTGGGCTACATAGAGAGTTTAAAGCTAGCCTGAACTGCATAATGAGACCTTGTCTCAAAAAAGACTGAAGAATAAATGAATAATGAAACTTTAGATAAAGTCTTTTTCTCTGACTACCTATTCCTCTTCTTTCTCAGGCCCAATGATTCTCGTATGCTAGTTGCATTAGGAGAATGTTATGAGAAACTCAATCAACTAGTAGAAGCCAAAAAGGTACCTGTACTTGAGGTCTGGAGAATTTCTGTGGAAATCTGTTTAGATGAAGGTTGGGCTATATGTGTTCTAACTTTTCCTCTGTTCTGATCTATGTGTATATGTATAGGAAGGTCTGAATAATTATATAGGTTCATAGGCTAACAACAAAGGTAGGTTGAGATCATTGGTGGGAATGTCAGTATGTAGTCTAGTCCTAGCAGAATTAGCCAAAGAAAAAACTCTTGAATTCTGTAGGTCTGAACTTCTAGAGAGCTTACAGGGCTTTATTGTGTATGCAGTTAACTGTGGTTGATGAGGCAATGGTCAAAATAAAATGATAAAAATAAATGGCCAATATTATTGGTCAAAATAAATGACTTTTTTTTTTTTTTTTTTTTTTTTTAGTGTTATTGGAGAGCTTACGCCGTAGGAGATGTGGAGAAAATGGCTCTGGTAAAGCTAGCAAAGTGAGTGAAAGGAAGGAAATGCTATTGATATTTATCTTGGCTTCTTCAGGCTGGTGGGTCTTGTATGCTCTAGAATCACCCATCCGGGGTGGCAAGATAGTTCAGCAGTCTAAAGTGCCTCTCAGGGACCGCGGTTCGATCCCCAGCACCACATGCCATGCCAGCCCTTCCCCCAAGGGCGGGCTGAGCTGACCCCCACACCCCAGCAAAAAAAGAATCCGTGATGTGTAGCGAGACAGTGTAATAAATAAATCAATTTAAAAAAAAAATAGAATCACCCATCCTTCCACTGTCATACATGGTCCTGGAGATAATGGAAAGATGCTTATGAATGGTGGTCTGGGAATTTAGCCATCTTAACTCTAGAGAATGCCACCAAAGAAGTGCTAGCTTTCCTTTTAAGGTAAAAGAATTGAAAAAGAAATGAATGAGAGAGGAGTGTGTCACATTGCTATAATACTCTGGCATTGCAAGGCGCTAGGTTTGATTCCTAGCACTACCATAAAAAAAGAAAAAAATATAGTACAATGTTTTACTTTACATTGAGCTACAACCCCAGTCCTTTATATTATTTATTTATTTATTTTGGCAGAACCAGGGATTGAACTCAGACCCTTGCACTTGCCAGGGAAGTGCTTATTCTACTGAGTCATCTCCCCATCCCCTATGTATTTATTTATTTATTTATTTATATTTTTTGGTGGAACCGGGGATTGAAGTCAGGCCCTTGCACTTGCCAGGAAAGCACTTATTCCACTGAGCCATCTCCCCGGCCCCAATATTTTATTTTGAAATAGGTCTTGCTCAGTTCAAAGGCAGGCTGCCCTTGAACTTGTAATCCTTCTGCAGTCTCCTGAGTAGTTAGGATTACATTTGTGGGCCTCATAGCAAGAGAATAAATTTTTGTATTAGGAAAACTCCTTTTGGTACTGATCTCCTTCAATAAGGGTCAAAAAATTAGTAAATAGAGGGGCTGGGGAGAGAGCTCAGTAGAATAAGTGCTTGCCTGGCAAGCACAAGGGCCTGAGTTCAAGGCCCTGTTCCCCAAAATTAAATAAATAAAATTGTAAATAGAAATAGTTGAGAAATAGTGGGCAAGAAGATCTTGAATGTAATTTTATTTATGCTACTTCTTTTTAAAATTTATTTGTCTTTTGGTTGGTTGGTTGATTGTCTGATTGAGACAGGGCCTTGCTGGGTGGTTCAGGCTGATAGACCATCACTCTGCCACTGAGCTATACACCCAGCTCCTTATTCTTTGTCTTTTTTTGTATTGGAGATACAAAAACACTCAAGACCTTGTGTTTGCCAAGTATGTAATTATGCCAATGAGTTATCTCCTTGGTTCCCTGCTCTTATTCTAAACACTGACAGGAACCATAATGTCTGGTGGGTGCTAATATTCTTTTGGTTCCCGTTGTATCACTTATGTCGAAATTTGTACTTGTCTACTTTCACTTCTTTTAGATTTAATGTGCTTTTACTTTTTAATTGCTAACTTGTTTTGAGATTTGATTTTTTATTTAGTGCCCAATTTCTTTTGTAGGCTTCATGAGCAGTTGACTGAATCAGAACAGGCTGCCCAGTGTTACATCAAATATATCCAAGATATCTATTCCTGTGGGGTATGAGACTTGGTCTTGTTCTTATTGCTCTTATTCTTATAGAGGCCTTATTATCATTATCATTATTATTTATTTATTTTTGAGGTCTTACTCTTATCATCTCAGTCATTCCTATTTTCTTTTTTTTTTTTTTTCCTATTTTCTTTAATTAGGAAATAGTGGAACACTTGGAGGAAAGCACAGCTTTCCGCTACCTGGCCCAGTACTATTTTAAGTGCAAGCTGTGGGATGAAGCTTCAACTTGTGCCCAAAAGTGTTGTGCATTCAATGATGTAAGTAGCGCTTTAGTGAAGGGTTCAGATTTTAGACTATAAGATATGCTGTTTTTCATAATGTGTAGGTAGAAGGTGATTAAGAATGTCAGAGCATGTTTTGATTTGTGAAACTCATCTATGATCAGTACCTTAACCTGTGCTTGAGAATTGCCTTGTACATATTTTTAAACAGTTGCCTGACTTGTTTCAGACTCGAGAAGAAGGAAAGGCCTTGCTCCGGCAAATCCTGCAACTGCGGAACCAAGGCGAGACTCCTACAACTGAAATGCCTGCTCCCTTTTTCCTTCCTGCTTCACTGTCTGCTAACAACACTCCCACACGCAGAGTGTCTCCACTCAACTTGTCTTCTGTCACCCCATAGTAGGCTACTTTTAAGACAGCACATTACTACACCCGTGTTAAGCCTTACCTCCACATAAAGATCAGCCACATGTGTTCTCCCAAGGACCACGGCTCCTCTCATTTGTACAGATGGGAATAGCTCCACAGGGAGGTTATGACCTTCAGAGGCAGACAGAAGAATACTGGCAGGAGTACACACTGTACTGTGTTTTGCCAATTAGAAGCACTTCTATCTCCCTTTTGTTGAGAGTGTGACTATAAATCTTGCCCCTACCCCGAAACATCCTTTTTTCAGCACTTTAGCACAGACGGCTATAGGCACAAGGTTTTAATGCTGCTGGGAGTGGGGCAGGAAAGGGAGAGGGCTGCCACTGTATTCTCTTAGCAGGAGGGGCACTGAAGCCCTCAAAAGGGGTTAGGGCACTAGCCAGAATTCTTGCATTTGTTGAATATGACCCCTATTCTGATGTCAGAGATTAGTTTTAAATGGAGTTAATTTCTTCTTATTCCTTAAGACATTCTTCAAAAGTTTTTAAAAAAAAGTCTCCTAAAAGCTTTCAAATTGGAAAGAAAAAAGAAAAGAAACCCATTCAGCATGAACTGTTGACCTTTTCTGAGGGCAAAGATGGTTTTAGTATTAGCAGTACTCCTACCAAAGCAAAGCCAGGAGCCATATTACAGATATCATGTGTAGTTGAAAATATTTTGTCTGATACTAGGTATTAAACCCAGGACCTTCACGCTGCATCTCCAGGCCTTTACTTTTTTTTTTTAATTTAGAGATATATTGGGTGGTGGCACATGCTAATACTCCCAACGCTCTGGGAGGCTGAGGCAAGAGTATCCTTGCAAGTTTGAGAACAGCCTGGGCTACAAAGTGAGCTAAATCCAGCCTGAACTGCATAGCAAGACCCAAATATTAAAACTTAAAAATTTGAGATAGGATCTCTTACTTAGTTACCATTGCCCAGGCTGAGTGCAAACTCGCAGTCCTGCTTCAGCTTCCCACAGTGATAGGATCAGAAGTGCCTGTCATCATGGCTAGCCATGCTGGTCTGTTTAATAAACACTTGATGTAAGTGGTTTTTTCCCACTTTTTTTTTCAGCCTTAAATATCTAGCCTAGGTTAAAAACAATCACTCTTGTGGTGCTCTTAGGGGTTTCAGGCCTTTACATTCATCTTCAGTAGTAGATAATGCTTTGACTGAGTCTGCTGTACTGTAACAAATTTTTGCTGAACATGGTATGGGTTACTCTGAGCTCAGAATTTAACCTCTTGGCTTCAGAATATTTTTATTACCTATTTACCTCATAATGTATGACACTTTGTGTTAAGAAAAATGTGTAGGTTATCTAATACTACTTGAATTCATTGTTATTAAGCCTTCTTAGGCAGACACTCTACTAAACTTCCACTGCTATTTCTGTAAGGGGTTCCCATGGGCCAAAATGGTATTTTGAGTTGGTTTTTCTACTCTTTGTTATGATTTGTCTTAATGATTTTTTACACTTTTGGAATTCAAATAAATGTGAACAATATTTTTATTTAACATAACTTGTACACATAGATATGAGTGGAAAAATATGAGATTATGCAGGTGATAATACAAAAGGGGAAAAATAACTAGTATATGAGTCTTTCATACTGGATAGAGTTCAGGTATATGATAAAGCTTAAGGGATTTAGTTATTAAGCTGAACAGCTAATCCACCTAAGGCCAGTGACTGAACTCTGGCCATAATTAGTATTTTTTGCCAAAAGGCCCTGATTTGAGTAAAGGAGACCTCTGTGAGCACAAGATTCGGGCGTAAGGGCTGCAGTCTGTTGAGTTTTGACAGGTGGGTGTTCGAGGAAGTAAATTTCGAAGGAATGGTTTCTTCCCTGGGGGCTGCTGGTTTGGTTGCTGGTTTTCCTGGTTGGGACCCAGGCGTTTTTTGGCAGAAGACTGGCCTTGGAGCTTCAACACTGTATGGTACTGTTCAGCAATGCATGCTGCTTTCTTCCGAAGGTCCAATTTCACTAACATCATGTTATTCTGCAGCTCAGCCAGGGTCTGGTCCTAGGGAACATCAGTAAGGTTAGACAAAACACATTTTTAGAGAAACAGGGCAAATTAATATGTCCCATCCTCTTCAGAGATTAGCTCTTTATAATAAGAACTCTTAACTCAATAGAAGGTGTATTTCCTTTGAGATCCAAACATAAGCAGTACTAAATAGGACAGTTTCTAGTACATAATCTAGCATGGGGTTCAGTAAGTTCATTTAACTTCCAAGAACCTTAGTTCCTACATATCAATGCTATGACTACTGATTTAGATATTTTTCTTTTCTTTTTTTGCAGAGCCGGGGATTGAACTCAGAACCCTACACTTGCCAGGCAGGCACTTAGTCTACTGAGTTATCTCCCTGACTCTGTTTTTCATTCTTATTTTATTGCAGGAGTAGGGATCAAACCCAGGGGCAATCTAATAATAAGCTTTTTGAGGGTTCTTACTAAGTTTTCCAGGCTTGCTTTGAACTTGCATTCTCACTAAGTGTTCACCCTGCCTCAGCTTCCTCCAAATGCATTTTTTGCTTTTAATATATCTGGAACTAGTATCCATCTTAATCAGAGAAGGCTTAGCTTAGACTTAGCATGGAGAAAGTCACGGTTTTGATCCCCAGCACCAAAGAGGAAAAGGAAAAAAAGGCTGGGTGTGCATGCATGTCACCTCAGCACTCTTGAGCAGCTAAGACAATAGGGTCAGAAGTTTAAGCCCAGCCAGTGCAACCCTGTCTCAAAATGCAAAGTGAAGATGGAGGATGGGGATATAACTCAAGAGGCACAGTGCCTGCCTGCCAAGCAAAAGGACTCAGAGTTTGAATCCTAGTACCAAAGTAGCTCAGGATTCAGTCCCTTTTGCATAGTAACTCGAAGAAGGGGGAATGTCATGGCTTGTTAGTACTTTTTTTTTTTTTACATCTTTTTGAGACAGGGTCTCACTATGCAGTTCAGGATGGCCTTATGCTCACTTTGTAGCTCAAGCTGGTCTTGAACTCACAACAATCCTCCTGCCTCAGCCTCCCAAGTGCTGGGATTACAGGCATGCGCCACCACGCCCGGCTTGTTAGTACTTTTTTAATAATAGTACATAAAATGTCAGCGTTGGGCTGGGGAGATAGTTTGGTGGTCTAAGCACCTGCCTGGCAAGCACAAGGATTCGTCTGATTTGCAGTACCACATAACACCCCAAAACCAGGTGTGTACACCTCTAATCCCAGTGCTGGGGAGCTGAGGCAGGAGGATCACTATGAGTCTGAACTCACAGTGAGACCCTGTATCCAAAAAAAAAAAAATGTTTTAAATGTCATCTTAGATGAACTACAATAGTATCTTACCTCTTGATTGTTATAGCAGAGCAAGTGCCTACAAATTACTTAGCAGTGGTACATAGTACCTAACAAGTACTTAGCAATTATTTTATAAGAATAAGAAACTCCTTCCAGTAAAAGTTCAGCCTAAATTCTACCTTCTGCTCATTTGCCTTCCTTTATTATATATTGAGAGTGGTCTAGTAGGAGAGGAGGGGTTATGTAAGATGCCCTCACCTGTTTGATTAAGATGTCATCACAAGTAGTCAAAGCCTGACGAAGTTTTCCAGCCCCAGTGCTGTGGCAACAGGCCCTTTCTGCTGACTGAAGAGACTCTCCAAGTTTCTGAAGTTCTGCCCGAAGCAGCCTTACGTTCTGCAAAAGGAACAGCAATTAGATCTGGCCAAGATCAAGCAGGGTAATGATGGGGAGGGTTGGGGAACCTTTCGGAGAAGTATAGCAAAATTAAGGAAAGCTAATCATTCCAGTGCTAATAAAAGAGCTTTGGATGATAACAACTGCTTTAGGCAAGAACTTATGTAATAAAGTCAGTTACCTTCTGGCCCTCTTCTAACTTCTTGTCCACATCAGTAGTGAATGGCTTGGCTGAGGGTGGTGGTTCTAACATTTTCTGATACTTCTGTAGCTCTGAGGGAAGGAAACATGAGTTCTCTAGCTTTGACCTTACCTTCCAAGTTAACAGTTGTTCATAGCACATATAAAATATAAAACTATATACACTGTACAATGAACAGTCAGAGGTTGTTGGTAGGAATCGAGGGAAGTACACTGGGCTGATAGTATATACCAAGTCTAACTATCAGCTCCTCCCTGGACCACTGTCACACTGCCTGCCTTCTCAGTCCTCACCTTCAGTGGTGGAGGATAGCTCTGCTTTGCATTGTTCTAGTTTATCTTTAACATCCTGGAGCTGCTGAGTGGAGGCAGAAGTTGCCAGCCTTTGTGACCGCCGCAGAGACATTTCAGACCCTGACTGTTGATGGGGCTGCTGTCTGGCTTCTTGCAAGAGAGCTTTTAGCTCTTCAATCTTTTCATCCTGCTCCTAAGAGGGAAGCAGAGAATAATTCTGTCCAGGGTCAGAGAAATAATGTAAGAAAAGACATCTGAAACAAATGAACAAAAACCCTTGCTGACAAACTTAAAAGCCCTGTTTTTTAGTCAACTATATCCTTAATTCACCAAGCAGACTGAACACTTAGAAGGGATAGACACAAGTGAGTTATAAACTGTTCTTGCTAGCATTTATAAAATCTGTTCACAGGTTGGGGAGATAGCTCAGTAGAAAAGTGCTTGCTGGCAAGCTCAGGGTCCTGAGTTCAATCCCTGGTACCTCAAATAAATAAATAAACCAATAAAGATCTGTTCACCTCAAGTAATCTACTTATGGAAATCTGAGCAGCTGGTCAGGGCTGGTTCAGGGCAACTCACCTGAATCTCCTCTTGGTAAAAACTTGTCAGAGACTCCTTGAGAATCTTTAGCTTTTCTTCATACATTTCCTCTAGCAGTTCCTTTTGGGTGTCCAAATGTTCACTTTCACATAGAGAGGAAGGAAGTAAAGATTATGAGGTATGAAATTCAGGGACAAATCTTGAGATACAACATCCCAGTACCTGCACCACTGCTCTCGTTGCTGCATCTGCTCCACCATCTCATTGCAAATTTCATCGCGGAGCTGCATCTCCTGCTGTAGCTTTTCCTGTCGTTCTTTCAAAAGCAGTGTTTTCAAGGCTTCCACCACCTGTAGGAGCTCCTACAAGGAACATATACGTCAGGTTAGAATATGCCCATCCCCCCAAAAGGCCAAGATTTGGAACATAGCATGGGAAATGTGTAGCCACTTTAGCTACTGCCTAAAGCTTTCTTGTATTTTTACCTCCTTGGTATACAAGGAAATGTCAACTTCATTTTCAATCTGGTCATCTAGGCCTGGATCGGTCTTACTCCCTTTCTGTACACCAGAGGAAGCCTGAAGACTGTGTTCTCTGATGAATGAATGCAGGGATGAAAATCCCAGTTGCACAGGCGGGGCATGTACAAGCTAGAAGGATGAAAAAAATCTTTTGACTCCTTAAGTTAAGTAATACCTTTCTGGAACAAAGTTACCAGCCCAGAGTAGGCAAAACCATTTCAACTACAGCTACTCACCTGGCTGGCAATGGCAGAAAACTTGGCCACATGAAGAGTTTCGTCATAGGTTGATGCACATGGATTCACATTGACAATCATGCAGGAGCGTCCTCGGCCTGTGAAGAAGCCTTGGAACACTCGAGTCAACTTGCTGTCTCGGAAGGGAACCAAGTTCTGCTTTGCTCTGGCAGACAATTGGAGATAATCTGTGAGCAGAGCTTTAGCCCTTGGGTATCCCAGCACCATCTCAAGAGGTAACCAGGAAGACTTAACAAATTAAGAGCCCCAGGCCATCCCAAAGCTCACCGGCTCTGCTGGTTTTGGCGAAGGGCAGCAATACATCGGCCCAGGGTATGCAGGGAAGTGTTAATGTTTCCTGCTTCCTTCAACCGTTCACCACTCTTTTGATCTTTGCAGCGCTCTGAGCCAGCCAGATCACAGAGTGACAGCCTAGAATGATGCACAGGATCTGATATAAGGGCCTCATAGCTTCTATCTAGCCCACCTTATGAGTTCTGCAGAGCATCTGCAACCAAGGAGGAAGGTTTCCTCTGAGGGCCTTCCCTCTGCTCCCAGAACTAAGTGACCAAGGTCAGAGTTCAGATTTCTAAATGGAAAAACTTACTCGCTGATCTTGGGGACCATATCCCCTTCACCCCGAAGGTGCAGAATCCGAATTGAGAAGATGCTATGGCTAAAAGTTAAAAAGGAAAAGTGATTGCATACCTTCAAGATGAACAACTGAAAGACTAATGTTTCCTTTTTGTCTTTCAATTAGATTTTATTGGTACATTTTATTTTATTTATTTTTTACAGAACCAGGGATTGAACTTAGGCCCTTGCGCTTGCCAGGGAAGTACTTCTACTGAGCCATCTCCCCAGCCCCTATTGATACATTTTAGATATACATAATAGTCACTTATTATAGGCAATTTATTTATTTATTTGTCTTTTTGAGACAGGGTCTCACTATGCAGTTCAGGCTGGCCTCGAGCTCACTTTGTAGCTCAGGCTGGTCTTGAACTCACAACAATCCTCCTGCCTCAGCCTCCCAAGTGCTGGGATTACAGGCATGCGCCACCACGCCCAGTTATTATAGGGAATTTGTACCTGTACATGATATAACTTGATTCTTTTCTCAGTCTGCTCCCTTCTCCATTTATAAAAACCTTGTTTCCATTCTTTTATTTCCTTTTCCTCTACCCCTTCCCTTGTTACTCTTCCTATTTGAACATTTTCTTCCTTTTTTTAAAAAATATTTAGCACAGGGTCTATAGGGTCTCACTATACAGATCAGACTCCTGTTTCCAGCCTCCTAAGCATTGCGATTACAGGGGCACGCCACCATACCCAGACTCAGTCATGTCTCAGTACATCATGCTGGGGATCAAGCCCCAGTTCCTGCATCTACCTAAGCACGCACCTTAATCCACTGCGCTATCTGGCCGGCCCTCTTATTTCATAATACCTATTATATATTTTGGTCCTTAATTATACTTTAGGTTTTTCATACCAAAGAAACAGTGTGGCATTATTTACATATGTATGTTCAATTAAGAAGTAATGTTTCTTAAGCATCATGAAAGGTTTATCCTCACAACTCACCTACGACTAGAATTCTGGTTCAAGTGGGTACTGGCAAAGCTCTGGTTCTTACGACCCACTTTTAGCAGTTTCCAAGCTTCCTCAGCATCTTGAACATGAATCCAATTGAGATCTGGGACCAAGAGAAAGCATGAGATGGTAATGCCAGACTCCCTAGTCACTCTAGAGGTTCTCTGCAGGATTTCTGCCTTTACACACCTTTCACGTAGGGATTGCCATTTTGGTCCTCACATAGACGTAGGGTCTGTCTCTTCCGATGCTGGCTAGGTGGTTCTAGCAGGTCATAGAGCAGTTCATTGTAGATCTCAAAGAAGGAGATCCAGATGGAAAAGCGCATGTCTGATGGGACACTTACTGGAGCAGTGTCTGGCTGTGCCCATTGGTGACTCATTTCTGCAGAAAAAGCCAAAGTACACTTCATCAACCCTAGGGCAAGCCATCTTTGCTGCTGGCCTGAAGGTTGCAACTTCTGATCCTTCCCCCAGCACTTTAACCTGCTGTGCTGTCTGGCTGGCCCTCCAGAGTAAGGACGGGTTTTCGACTGTTAACTGTCATGGAGCCAAGTCCTGTACATACCCTCCAGCTGGCTACTGCTAGTAAACTGTGTGGTGGAAGAGAACCCAGCAATGCCACTGTCAAAACTGGTGCTTGACCCCATCCGACTTTCAATGTAGACACTCTTCTTCAAGGAGGTAGACAGCTCCTCCTGGAGGGACACAGGGAGAAAGTAAGCACACACTTCTTTAGATTTGTATTCTCTATACCTGTCTTCATGAATTCCAACATGTACCTCTTGGAAGGTTCCATTTAGCAGAGATAGCTTCTTCATTTCCTCCTGTCGAATCTGCTTGCTGTCTAGCCAGATCACCTCATTGGAAAGCAAGGGCTTCAGATCACCTGTTGGGTGAAGCTGGCCTTGGAGGCTATTAAAAATCAGAACCAGGGACCGGGGTAGGATTCCTCCATCTTTAGTGGTACCTGGAGGGATATGAGAGATAGATAGCTAACCAAAGTATATTTCTCCCTCAACTAAGAGCATCAAAAGGTGAAGACCATTACAGGCCAATTAGCAATCCCATGAAGCCTTACTGCTCACCTTGAATTGTATGGGTTTTTCCCGAGTTGGTGACTCCATATGTATAGATGAGCCAGTTCTGTCCTTTAAGAACGTCTTTTATCATCTCCTTCACAGTCAGGTTGAAGAAGGATGCCTGTCCCACTTCTGGCCCAAAGATCTAGAAACAGAACCAGTTTCTCAGTTTTACCTCGTATCTGCCTCCTGTGCAAAGCCAGCAGATATACCCTGGGTATTGGATGCCATGCAAGCAGCTACTTCTTGCCTTGCTTCCAGCTGTACTCTCTGTATTAAGCCTGATGCTGCATACCCAAGGGGGGGGCAGTATAATGATCAAAAAGCCCAGGCTTTAATAGATCTAGAGCCCAGGCCTGTCTACCAATGACTCCTACAATGTTCACTGAATCTCAGTATCCTTGTCAGGAAATAGGAGTAATAGTGATAATAACAATAGAATTATTGGGAATTAATGCATACAAAATACTGTACATTGACTAGTATATAAAGAACCTCTCTCTAGAGAGAGAGAGAGAAAGAAAGAGAATGAATTGAATTGAGATATGGGACCAAAAGATGAAGTATGAGATGATAATACCAGACTTCCTAGTCGCTCTTGTCACAGATTTGACAGGAGGAAATGAAGAAGCTATCTCTGCTAAATGGAACCCTCCAAGAGGTACATATTAGAATTCATGAGCACAGGGATAGAGAATACGAATCTAAAGAATATATTTCTCGTGGTCAACATAGGTCTTCTCTCTAAAGAGGGAATAAAGTTGTCCCCACATGTTGGTTCCTTGTTCACAATTTCCTACATACCTGAGAAAAAGTGAACTTATGGGTGGCTTGACCAATGCCCCGTTCATTGCTCTTCTGGGCAAAGGAATCTTTTGGTGCTTGTAGAACAAGAGTCTCCATATTCTCAATACAGACACAACCCTGGAAGAAGAAAAATACAGTAATCACTGAAGGAAACATTCCTAGGTAATAATCTCTTCTGTACTCTATTATTCTCCTCAAATCCTCCCTCCTCAAACATTCACCTGATCCTCATGTCGTTCCAGTTCTGAAGGTAACAAGGGCCTGACCCTCAGGTACACTTTCACCTTCTCTGTACTGTTTTCACAAGGAACCTATGGCAGAATTCCAGCAAAGAAACACAAATTAATCTCATAGCAGTTACCTCTGAACAAATGGAAACAGCACAATCCTTAGGGAATCATGTGGACACTATTCCATTCCTCAAATATCTCTGTGTACCTACTCTTCGGTTTTTTTAACTCATTATGTAGTGACCCATTTGCAGTGATCCTCTTGCCTCAGTCTTCCAAATGCTGGGATTACAGTATATGTCATTATGCCCAGTGGTTCCATAATCACTCTAACCCACAGTAGTTTAACTCCTTTGTTACCTTTCCCTATCTCATCAGTATCCTGCCACAATGATTATCTGATTGACTTGTATGAAAAGTAATCTGATATTTAAGTACAGTAGTTAAGCAGCTTAGAGACAGACACATTTGGATGAGTCCCAAATCATCATTTAATAACAAAGATTTTTGTTTTGTCTTTTTGAGAGAGGTTTTGCTATGTAATTCAAGCTGGCCTCAAACTTGTAGCAGTCCTCCTGCCTTAGCCTTCTAAGTGCTAGGGTTATGACATTATGCCCAGTTTAATTTTGAGAACTTGAATAACTACTCCCATGTTCTTTGCTTCAGTTTCTTTATCTGT
>PVKA01015976.1:0-16302 GCA_004027165.1 Ctenomys sociabilis
GGATGCTGCCTCTTGGTGTTGGCTTCCCATAGCCACTAAAGGGCTCTGAGGCCTCGGGTGTGTGATTTAGCTTCAGTTTCTTCACTTGTTAGAAAGAAGAGATGCAGGTTGTGTTAGGGCCTAGAGTTAAGATACCAACCCCCACCATTCAAACTCACTGGCCCAAGGGCCGTGAAGAGTTAACATGGTTACAACCCCTCAGCACAGGAAGCCCCCTGCCCCCTAGGAGCCTAGCAGCCTAGATAAGATTATACAACCCCTCAGCACAGGAAGCCCCCTGCCCCCTAGGAGCCTAGCAGCCTAGATAAGATTATACAACCCCTCAGCACAGGAAGCCCCCCTACGTGCCTTGCAACATAGATAACATTTACAACCGAGACCACCTGTTCTCAGAACACCTGGGGCCCCTCCAGGAATTCCCCCTCCCCGATCCCTGCACCATCCAATTATTGTAAGGGACAATATAGACTGTCCTATCCCTTCAAGTGTCAGCTCAACTAACATACGCGATTGGCTTCTGTATACCCCGCTTGCTGCTTCCCCGCCCACTATATAATCCTGAGTGAACAAAGGCTCGGGGTCGCCATGGCCCAGCTGCCAGGTGACCCTGTGCCGGCACAGCTTCTAAAATAAAATCCCCTTGCTTTTACATGAGAGGACGTCTCTTGGAGTCTTTCTTCACGCGGTGGGCTTCTCAGACCTAACAGTTGTTCTTTGTTATGGTTTGTGTCTAGGTGTCCCCCCAAAGCCTCATGCAGTCCTGGGGCCACTGCTGGGGTTTGTGATTGGTTGCTGTGGGTGTGCATGCTGCACCTGCCCTGGGGCAGGTAATTTGCATTACAGTGTGAGGAGGGGAGAGAGGCTGCTGCTGGAGCCGCTGCTGCCCCTCCCTTCTGCTCTTGCTCTTTTCCACCGCCAGGAAAGGTTGCTCTCTGCCATGTGCCCCTCTGCCTTGGAGCCAGCTGAATATGGACTGAAACCCGCAGTAACTGTGAGCTAAATAAACCTTTCCTCCCTTCATTTTGGGTGTCGGGTATTTGTCTCAGCAACAAGAGAAGAGTAACTAAGACATTCTTCTTGACTGAGTTCTGAGGTGATTATTTGCACGTGTGTGCGTACCCTTATACATATACGAGGGGTGAGCAGAACATATGGTGACTGTTTAAATTTTAAAAAATAGTAAGACACTGCATCAATAATCTCCCTCAAATATTTTCCCTTGTTTCAAACACACCTTCTCCATCATTCTTGTTGCTCTCTGAAGCAGTTCCAGAAGTCCTCTTTTGTGAGTGTCTTTCCCAGGTATAACCACAGATACAGTGAGGGCTGCTGCCGGGGCCACCCAGTGAGAGGCAGGCTTGCGAAAGCAGGACGCTGTGTCCTCCTCCACCTTCGTCACTAGATCTGGCACTACGTGGCTTCTGGTAACCCCCCAAAGTCAAAATGACCACAAATCCATTCAGGATACTGAGGCAGCCAAGCAGCGCAACTGAGGACACCGAGGAAAGGGGCCTCCCAGCACTGCTGCAAGAGAGGCGGGCCAAGCGGGGTCAAAGGGAGAGGGAATGTTCTGTGGGGCAACAGTGTCACTGTGTCTTTTACTGTAGTAAATTATTTTCAGTTGTAACATTCACTGAATGTTACGTATCAGAAAGTAAAAACCCAAGGAGAACCAGGCATGCGTATAGTCTTCACCTCTTCCCTAATCGACTGTTTTCTGCAAATAACTAAGGAACAGATCCCAGCAAACTTATTGTGATTTAGGAGATAGGTTTCATCGTCCCTTTAGAAGTCACGATGCCTTCTCTATGTTCATCCCAAACTTCCATGAGCTGAAGACAGTCACCAAGTGGTCGTCCCTTAACTTCAAACTTGGGGTTTAAATTCACCTGGTGTCGAGCTCGGTGGACTTACAGCTCCCCCCCCAACCCCACTGGTTAGGAGGCTCCAGAGGGCAGGCTGCGTGTCCAGGGGGCAGACAGAGACAGGTTGGCAGAGGGCCAGGCAGGGAGCAGGGGAAGGCTGAGGGGGGACTGAGACCAGCTCCTTCCTCCCGGCCCTCCTCCAAGAGCTTCTCAAGCCTTTCCTCACCGGCTCCCTCACTTTAAAAAACGATCAGCTGGGAGGCGAGAGAGGACCATACGATTCCCTCCCACCTACCAACTAGGAGACTGGAGAGCAAATAGGGAGAAACTGGTTTTCCAGATATTACTTACTAAGCCATTGAATTACTCTTCCAGAATCTATTTACATTCTACTCTTTTTTTTCTTTTTTAATGTAGTTAGTACAAGGTCTACAGGGTCTCATTACTCAGATTGGACTCAGCGATTCTCCTGTTTTCAGCTCCCCAAGTGTGGGATTGCAGGTACGCGCCACCATGCCCAGCCTCAATCGCAACCTCAGTGTGCCCCATGGGCGGGGCCGGCACTGCGCGCGGTCCTGCGCCTGCCTGAACAGGAGCTTTAATCCGCTGAGCTATTCGGCCCTCGTTCTCCTCTTTTGCGCTCGGTAGGCTCCTGTGTTCACTTCTGTTACTCGCAAGGCTTCCAAGCTGTATCTGAGCCCAAATTTAGCAAGGGGATAGAGTCATGCATCATGGGCACTAAAATGCCACATGGCCCAAGATGGGAAGAGTACCTCCTGCGAGCTCACACTTCGCTAGGTAGCCTCGGGAGCTTGGGACACCTCCGCCTGTCCGCTGCGCACGGAGCTCCTGTGCTCTCAGAGAAGCCAAAGCAGTCCACACGCATTTTAGAAATGCTTTCCTCCCGGGGTTTCCTGAAACGTGAAAACTGCTGTAGCCGGCGATGAGTCAGGGATTTCCTTTCCTTTGCTAGGGCTGTGCCCTTCATGGTTGTTCATTAACTTCATTACTCAGCCTCGGGACTATGCAATTCAGTCAGCTTTTAGTTCCTGGAGCAGAACTTGCACGGAGGCCACCAGCCCCAGCCCACCCTCGCACACCACCTTTCAGCCTTTGGTTTCTGTTCAACAACATTGGGAAAAAGAGAAAAGCAGATGTGTTGCCTACCCAGACCCCTGCCCCTGCTCCCAAAATGCCTCTTAAAGCAAAAACGGTCTTAGACTTTTCTTCTCTTTGCGATGATGAGCTAAAATAAATTTCCTTTTAAATTCAGAAAAGTTGTGTGGAGCATAAATTGCTTTATTGTTATCATGCCCAGTCTACAGATGGAAAGACTGAGGCTTAGGTACATTGACTTAGCCCTGGAGCTGGGAGACCCAGGTGGTTTGAGTCCAAGGGCCCTGGTTCTGGACCACCATGCTATGCTGGTTAATGGGAAAACTGGTCACCTGTTAGCAAAGGATGCAGATCCCAGAACTATGAAAGTTCAGACAGGAGGGGACAGAGACAATAGCCAGAGAGGTCTTTCTTTGTACTTCTTGGACTCCTCCAGCCTCAAGGGCTCAGTTCCTGCACCCAAGGCCAACACTTCTGACCAGCGTGGGGTCCGAGAGGGTGCCTGGCTAAATCGAGCCCCCCCCAGGGGAATATTCTTGCCATCACCAGTGCCTTTGAGCCCTTGAGAGCAGAGCCCTGCCTCATGGCCCCGACCACGAGTGCTCCCTGTCTGTGCCAGCACTTTCCTAGATGCTAAGGTGACTAAAATAACACACGGGTTCCATGCACCCTCCGGAGACAGAGTTAAAACCTCTCCCCACTTCAAACTACAGACAATAGGGGTAGACTTTAGGGTTTCACTGGAAATGTCTGGTCCTGTCTGGCCTCCTGGTGCCGTAGCCTCCCATGGTAACCTGTGTTCTGCCTGGCCAACGAGTCCTGGGCCGGTTCCCAGCTGCAGCTTTGGGTTGGGGAGAATAATCAGATGGGAGTTGGCTGCCTCCGTGCCAACGGCTCCCTGTCAGAGCCTGTTCCTGCAGCCCCAAGGCCTCCAGGTATAAAATCTCTACTCTTCCAGAAGCAAACATGAATGTCAAGAACAGCAGCAGCAAGAGGCAGGGCAAAGTTGTTCCCATGACTCTGAACACTGCAACATTTCTGGCCAACTCCAGACAGACGGGCATCTAAGCCCCAGGTCCTCCTCGTACCTACGACTGCTCTTTCCTGGTTTGGCCCATTCTGATTTCCTGATTCCCTCCCTGCTGGTGAACATTCCTCCTTGTACTATCTAGTATAATCCTAGGTCCTGCCCATCACCCTGAGCAGTCTGGGCTCCCAGGCTTCCAGGTCCTTCTTGCCCTCTACTAGCCCCACCAGAGTCCTAAAACACTCAGCATATTCACCATTCTGGTCCTGTACGGACCTCCTCCTTTTAATTCAGACTCCTAAACCTGTGTTATAGCTTGGAGATGGAATCTCTCAGTTCCATATCTAGTTCACAAACTCCAGAATCTGTAGGCAGATGTCCTTGCCTTAATAGCAAAAGCTCTTCAGTCAGCCTTCCTTGGCAGCCTAGAACCATGGCTGTGAGTGAACAGCCTTCTCTATCCCCAGAACAACTCACATCCTTCCTGCATAAGCCTTCCTGAGCAAGTCTTCCTGAGCCTCCCAGCAGGACACCCTCCTCATAAAGGCCAGGGAGCTAGCTTCCTAGCTTCTGAAACATGTTTGTCCGGGAACCCAGATGATACTGCAAAGCAGAAACCAGGCTCTGAGCTCACCTGGGCTCTGAGGATGCCACTTCCCTCACCCAACAATTACTTCCTCAGTACCCCACACGGTGCCCTTCCCATGAGCCAGGTCCTTTCCCATGGGATGCAACAGGAATTTATGCATCAATAATGCTCTTTGAGTGCTACTGCTGCAGCTGTGTTTTAGAGACTCTCTAAAGGAGAGGGAAGGAGGGAGGAAGCAAGGAAGGGAGGGAGGGAGAGAGAGAGAGAGACTTCCTGGGCTCCTCTTAGCACCCTGAGATATCCTCCTATCCTCCTTCCCAGGTCATCCCTGTGGCTACAACAACAAGTACACAAGAGAAGGCCAGTGACCTATCACTCACATAGGCTCAATACAAAAAGCAGACTGTGCTATGACAATTTACTTGATTTTTCTCAGGACCCATGAGGAGAGATGCTAAGTTGTCACAGGTAGGAAAAGTCTAGATGTTTATACTTAATGCTCAAAAAAAGCTAAGCTTTATATCTTTTCTGTTCCTAAAAAACTGACGGTAGCATTACAGATGAATTTCAGTCTCCCTGGGAAAGACGAGAGAGGGACACCAAGCAGAGGAGCAGAGCCTTATGGGAAACTGCCCCACACCCCCGACACATGCACAGGCGTGCTCTGTTGTCTCCTTATAAAACATAGTGGATGATATTTTTACATACAGGGCAGTAGGTTTTACTAGACTCTCCCCTGGGACCACCCACAGACAGAGGGTGTGGGCAGAGGGCTTCAGCTGTCTGTGTGCTCTTAGTATACCCACATCAGGGTCTCTCGGGAGCTCTGGTGGTCAGTGCTCATGAGCTGCTTCCCTGGTGATTCCTCTCCTATCAGATTCCCTTGGAACTCCCTGAGCTGTTCCTCAATTTGTAGGCTGGAGATGAACTCCAGGGCAAGGAGGGGCAACCACCAGTGGGAGCTAAAGGAAAACATGCAGGCAGGAGGTCTTGCAGCTGTATCAGGTGGCCAGGATCCACCGTGCTTCCCACAGTCAGGTTCACAACCAGGTACACAACGCAAGAGCTTGAAGGTTCACACACACACACACACACACACACACACACACACACACACATCCAAAGCCTGGGAAAAGTTTAATTTCTTGAATGCTTATTAAGGTGTCCAGACAACTTGGAATTTGAGATGTCAAAACAAGCTGGAAGGGCCAAAGAACAAAATAGCTTGTATTTGATTCTTCCTCAATAGAGGACATTTGTTCATCTGGCATTGTGAGAAAGAAAAAAGAAAGCAATGTGCTTCCAATTCGCAATCATCCTAGTAGGTGTTGATAAACACAGGCCAGTGGACAACCATTCTCGGTGCAAGCACAGGGCTACTTTGCCCAAGAAAGGGACTTCTGAACTCGGCTGGGTAAAGCTTGAGACCCACAGCAACTCTAGACTTCAAGGGAAGAAGAAGCAGGTAGTGATTACAAGTATCATGAGGCTCCCCAATCCGGGGAGCAGAGGCTGGTGTGGGACCCCCCCCCTTTGCCCAAAGCACCTCCTCACCAGGCTGTGACTGCCCTGAAGGGTCACAACACCAGTGCTACTCATAAAAGTGCACACTATTTATTGGCTTCTTCCAAGTAAACCTTTATCTCAATGGATTTTTCAATGCATTAGCATTTGAAAAATGAACGACTCAGCAGCTTGTGTATGCCTCACCTTGGAAAGCACACTACAGGCTGAGCTTTGAAGAGGAACTGGGAAAGTCAGACTGTGGGGGCCGGGGACACCCTCGTCCTCATCCTCCAGATTCTAGAAGGAGTCTCCTAGCCTCTCTCTGCTTCACATAAGAGACAACTGGGTTTCCCTGACCGGCTGGAGAATGGGGGGTGGAGGCGCTGTGTTGGATGCACAGTGACGGTCTGAATTTCTGCTTCCTTGATTCTGGGCAGGTGTGAGCCATACTCAGCTCCTCTGGCCTGGCCATGTGGGGGTCTGCCCGGTAGCCATGATCACTCCAAAGAGAGACTAGCTGGGCTCAGGGGATGTGGAGGACTCCTTTTGGCTGGTCCAGCTCTGCTACCCCCAAAACACTATTTGATGCCTACATAGGATCTGGAACCCATGTCTCAGACTGATCACAAATGCAGGGACAAATAGGATTACAGCTTATGGGGCTCCCGCATGCCAAAGTCAGCCAAAAAGCAATGTGGAGACACTGAGTGTGCAGGGTCACTTCTGAAGCCACCTTGGTGGCCTGGCCAGCCGTGGGTAACACTTACATTTTTGTCGTTCCCAGCTTCCAGCAGGGCCTCCAAACGGCCAACCCCATTCACAGTCAAAGTCTCAAAAATGAGTTTTTCAATCCAACTGATGGCAGCAGCTATGGACTGCGGAGTCACAGGCGTGGCGTGCTCCTGCCACTTCACAGGCGTGTGAGCAGCCCTGAAATCAATCGCATGGAGCGGTCACAGGCAGCAGTTACTGCCACTGGTGCAGTCTCGGCCCTCAGGCTCAGAACCAGGTGCAGCAACCCAGTGGCGTCATCAACAAAGAGAAAAGCACAGTAATCACAGCCTCCCCGCCCCCATCCTCAGAGAGCTGCTAAAATATGTGAGCTGCACCAGAGAGACCTGCCTCACTAAGGAAAACGTGCTTCCGAATACGCAGCATAATCGCGAGCTCCACTGTCTTCTCTACACTGACTAGGAAAAAACGATGTGGACACGAGAATCAAAATGCCCAAGCATTGGGCCAGTGAGAAAGCTCAGCAGACTCAGTGCCTGCTTAAGCAAGCACAGGGACCAGGGTTCCATTCCCAACCCCACGTGCTGCGCTAATCCCGCCCCTGGCATGCTGAGCCAACCACAAAGACCAGGCATGCTGGTGCAGGCCTGTAATCCCAGTGCTAGGGAAGCTGAAACAGGAGGATCCCTACGAGCACTATGAGTCTGAGCTGCATAGCGAGACCCTGTACCAAATGCAGAAAGAAGAAAAAAATTAGTGCATTAGAAATATTGAAGTTATTTTCATAAGTAGGCAGATTTATATGAAATGGTCTTTTATAAACAGCAAGTTTATAACAATACACAGTACTGAAATTTTGCTAGCTGGTAACAGTTTCACTGCTCTAAATTTTTATTTCTAATTCTTTTATGACTTTTTTTTTTTTTTTTTGCCCTGAAGGGTTTCCATCAGTTACTTTTTAGGGGTTAAAAAAATGGTATTGCTTTGAGTTTAGCAGTGCTCATTTATAAATCTGGAGAAAATGTGGTCAAATTATTTAGTGTGGGCTTAGAAATGATTGGTAAAAGTGCCAAGCTTCAAGAAGAGTAGCCATTTGAATTTATCTGTGTTTATAATAGCAAATAAATTAGTCTGGTGTCCCCCCAGCCCACCTGTCAATGTAGAGCTCGCTCTGCTGTATCCCCTCTTGTGCTTTCTCTGGACAGAGAAATCTATTGGATGATGCCTGTGCCGAGGGAAGCAAGGCAAGAAAAGGCTTTGCCGACTGTAACGCTTACTTCCTTCAATAATATACATATGACAGAAGCAGGAATCTCGGGGTGGGGGAATAGACCATCATCTCCAAAGATGTCTTCTATTAAGCTGAAAGTGGTCTAGTTAAAGAGGAAAAACTCAATTAGGTTGTCCCCCCCACAGCAGATGTTTCTACTCAGGGAGGAGTGACCGCTGTTCCCTGTTCCAGACGAGAGGCGGGCGGAGAAGTCCAAATTCTCGTGAAGCCAAGAAACCATAAATAATTGATTTGCAAACTCTGAAATACGAGAAATTCTATAATGCAGGCACCTGTTGGTCTACTTAAAGGGGTCGACTTGAGTTGTGAATTCAGTCTGGGAAAACAGTAAAGTCTTGAATTCATTATTCAAGCTAAAATCTGAAACAAGTCAAGAGATTTATGTCCTTAAATATGCATTGAATGAAAATATGTAATTTCATAGTCTCATATTTTGACCTGAGAAGAAAAAGTGTATTTTTAAATCTGGTTATGTGAAAGCTAAGATGCCCTCTGCAAAACAGATAAAAATTTTCTAAGCTTTACTCATCGCAGGCTTTCTACTAAAATCATACATTCTAGACAACCCTAATACCTCCTCTCTCACCATAGCGCTTTGTTAGCCATGCTACTTAACCCCAGCTATATGCGAGGTGCTATAAAATTTCACTGAGATAAATGCTTCCTCTGGGAACTCACCGTATGATATTGAACTTGGTTATGTGGACCACCTGCTCCTGGAGGACCATGGTCAGAGCAGCTTGGCATAGGTCGAGCTCCCCCTCCAGAATGTCACCCCAATCCAGCACTATGGTGATGCACTTTTCTAAGATGACGCCAAAAATCTGCCGGCTCCTGCTGGTGAGCCAGTTCATCCGCTGCTTGTAACTTTCCACGGCTTGTGCTAAGTGAGCCACAAACTGATGGACCAGCTCTGATTTAGCTGTCAGCTTCAGGGAAACAAAAATCAAGAACAAAAACACAAAGATGACTCCAAAGTCAGTCAGTGGAACCATCCAGGATGGCTCATTAAGAACAGGTCTGCCCATGGCCCTCTGACCCCTCTGGACCCAGCAGGAAGGGCTCCAGTGTTACAGCTGAAAACCCTTTGGCTGCTTGGCTATAGGCAGCGATCTATTCAAGGTACAGTCCTCTCTTTTATTCCTTTAATGTTTCTAGATCATATTTATCTTTACAGATTATCATAAAATACCTAGGGGCACTTTTAGAAGTTAAATAAAAACAAGAGACCAGCAAAGGCGGATAAAAGAGGGAGCCTCACTAAAAAGTTTCCCTAAGGACTGCATGCCAAAATAGTTCTGAAAATGCTTGTCAACATGCCAGCACACCTGCCCATCTTCCTTTAAGGGATGCTGGCCAAGTCGCTCATCCTGCTGCTCCTAACCTTTGTCCCTGTGTCCTCTGTCTCAAAGACCAAGCCTCCCTATGTCTGGGTCATTCATTTACAGTTGCCACCAGCACTTAGGGACCCTCAGAAGGTGGCAGAGACTTGTAGGCAATTTCTCCCATGTACAAATAAATCACCCTTCACAAAAGTCAGGCACAAGGGCACAAAGTTGCTCAGGGTGTAGGGAAGTAGAAAAGGTAAAGAAAAATAAAGAGTGAGAAAAATTATGTAATGAGTCAAATTTTAAAAGATCATCTGCACCTTTTAAATTAACATTAACAATTCCCAGAACACTCTCAAATACCCAAATTGTTAAGGGTTTGCTTTCTGAATGTGCGGTGCAATTCCACATTTTCATGCCCCGTTGCTTTAACCTCTCTCCCTTGCCCCCTGCAGGTCTCTCCCAAGCTCCTAGCTCAGCTTTGCCACTGTGCTCAGGGCCCTCAGAGCAGGATTCCCAGCTCCCTCTCTGGCTTCCACGGCCTGTGCCACCCACCATACCGAAGGCTCATGGGACAGCTCTCAGGGATGTGGAGGTGGACTTCGGTGGCAGAGAGAGACATTTTTAATAATTAGGTAGGGATTTTAAATGAGGTTCAGTCTAAATATAGATGTAGCACCCCAAACTCAAGATTCCACACAGAGTCTCACTTAATCTCAGGCTTCATTTAGAAAATAATTTAGATTTTTAAAAAACACAGCCTTCGTGCCCACAGGCTCAGCATTCTCAAGATTCAACTGACCTGGGATAGAAAACATGGAAAGCAAACTGTTTTCTATATTGAAAACAGACGTTTTCTGGTCGTCACGCTCTCGACAGCATGGTGCTACGACCACTTGCATAGCATTTACATTGTATGACATACTACAGTCATGGAGAGGTGACTTAAAGTACACTGGAGGGTGCGTGTAGGCTATGTGCAGATACTGCACCATGTCAAGTAAAGGACGATGCAGTCCAGCAGCTCATAATAGTAGTGAGTTATCCACAGGACTGGCAATGTCAGAAGTTGTTGACTTGAGCCTTTCATAGCTCAGCATATTAATATGGCTTTACTTTTTATACCTCATTTTTATACTTTTCTGCTGGATGGTTAAGACCAAGATAAAGCAAGACCTATATAACAAGGAATGTAAGTTTTGTATCTGGTAAGGTCAGTCAGATCCCCTCAGGATTTAACCTGAAACCCTATATCACACTTTGTAGACCTTTCGTCAGTGTCAGCCATGTGGATGAGCCATGGCCATTGCTTGACCAATTTACTCTCTGTGAAAGCCTGAGGGAATGTTTTCCCTCCATGTGACTCTCCTTAGGCACACTTTACATCATGAATCACATTCTTCTCTGGCCCCAGAGAAACTTGGCCTTCTCAAATTTTGATCAGAAAATTTGAGACACAACTGAGTTCCATGATGTTACAGTATAAGTTTTCCTATGTCCCAAATTTTCACTGACCTTGAAAAGCTAAGGCCAAAATGTTGGCTGTCCTTGTAGCCCTTCTTTTTCTCTGATTTTTGATCTACAAACTTTGGTTGCTAACCATCAAAGAAGAGAAGCTGATTATTACCCTACAACATATGCAGCTGGGTTTAACCTCACTATCTGTCTGAATATCAACATCTTAGGCATAACACAGAACAGGTATTTTCTATCAAATATTGATATGCTAAACTTTAAGTCCCTACAGGATATGAAGAAAAAAATTATAAAAATAAAAAATATTTTTTAAAAATGAATAAACAATTACATGTTTTTACACAGCAATTTAGAACTCTAACCATATATAGCATTGTAGCAGGACAGTCCTGTGACAATTTTTTTCTTGTCTCTTTTTTCATTTATTACCTTTTTTAAAAAAACAAACATTTACTTAAGAGACACTATGATAACAATTGGTATGTCATGAAAAGCAGTACATATTTTGCTGAATTCACACACCTACAATATTTAAATGACAATAGAATACCCTTCTCTGACAAAACTAAACATAAAAAGGCGATACAAATGAAGGACCATTCTGTATCTGCATATTCAAAATAGTTAGGATAGATATACAGCTACATTCTCTTAATTCAAGGAATAAAAAGATTTGTTCTAATAGTGTTTGTGGACAGGATATCATGCCTGCATGTTGCACAATGAATAACTACTAAGTCAACAATATGCAATGTATTTATTATTGAAACTGTCCTACCAATCAGTTTTGAAACTGTCTCATTATTATTTGTTTCTCAGTAAAATTTTCTTTTTTTAAAAAAGTGAAGGACAAGAGCATTTGGGATCTAACAGGGCACCTAGGATCAACTGACTACGGATACCAAGCAACGACAATTAAGAAGCACAGTTTGGTGGTCCAAGCACACGTCTTGGCACACACAATTACGGAGAGCACAGTGGGACCCGTGTCTCCAGCAGACTGGTGACCTGTGTCAGGGCACAAGATCCGCAGGCTGAGTTCCTGGGAGTGGAAAACATCGGCAGATTTGCTTCTCACAGGTTCCACTTCCACTGCTTCACAGGCCAGGGTAGCTCTGGCCTGGCTTTCATCTGAGACATAACTGAGTTCCATGATGTTACAGTGCAGGTTCCTGTCTTACTCCCCCCACCCACACCACCCCTTATGTTTGAGGCAAAACAAAGTGTTGAGAGGCAAAACATTTCATCTCTGATCCAGAGCATTCTTCGGTCATCTTTTACAGGTCAGAGGCATCCTTTGCCAGCTCCTTGGCCGGGACCTTTATTACTCTACCACTGCCCAAAGAAAATCTTCAGCCTGAACCTCCCAGCAGGGGACCTGGTGCAGCCTGGGCACGTGTCCCAGAACAGATGTACCAACCGGCAGCACTTACGTTGTATACTCGGCCGTCTTCTGCCCAGTAGATCTGTGGGAAGAGGCCATCAGCGTACCGCGAAGCCACAGATCTCCCCAGAGAGGACACATAATCTGCATTTTTATGAAGAAAAACAACCAAGATGGGCAATTATCAAAGCTTCTTATTTTATGTTCTAAAATAATAATTCTGACACCATTCAAACCCCAGCGCTGCTTTGCATTCTGTTCTAAATTATTTCTAGGGGCTGTGATAAATGTAACTTTATGACATGTGATCTTTTCATGCATGAATGAATAAAAAGAGAGAACAGAGTTTGCTTCCTGGTTCTTCTGTGCAGAATGATTAAAGCGGAGGTCAAAAACCAACACAGCAAGTGGGTTTAGTTCATGAAAACTTTACTCAAGACTTGCACTTGTCTTTCAGAACTCTGTTTTTAATGTAAGTTTATCGGTACAATTTAGGTACACAGAATGACCACACTCAGGGAATATGTGTCAGTGTGTGCTGTATATTCTTTCTTCTTGTTCCCCAGTCCCAACCCTCTTTCAAATCCCTTTCTCCTCTTCATTTATAAAGCTCAGTTTTTAGTTTGTTTTTGTTTTCTCATCTGTTTTATTCCCTTCCTTTCTTTCCCTTCCCTCTTCTATTTTCCTTTTGAACAGTTTCTTCCTATTTCAGAGCTTTAAAAATTCAACTTATATACTACCTAAAGTTATCTCAAGTGGAGGTATAAGATTAAAGGGTATCTTTTCTTTTTTCTTTCTTTTTTTTTTTTTTTTTTGTATTTTAGGGAAGGGTCTACAGGGTGTTCAGGGTCTCACTACTAGATCAGACTCGTAGTGATTCTCCTATTTACAGCTTCCCAAGCCTTACTTACAAGCCTGCACCAACACACCCAGTCTCAGTTACCATCTCAGCATGCCCTGGGGATGGGGCCAGCCCAGCATACTAGGGATCAAACCCCAGTCCCTGCATCTGCTTGCAGGTGCTTTAATCCACTGAGCCAAATATGGCTGGCCCAACACAAGATTTTTATATTCACTAAATTATATGTTCATCTGTGCAAACACCCATGGCACTTGCATTTATTGAGCACTCCCAAGCAGTAGGTCAGGGCTTACAGAATGGGAAGACGATGTTGTCTGAAACACATTCCTGCTTCTTCATGGAACTGCCAGGAGGCTTCAGAGGCTAGAAGGACTTGGCAGGGCAAGGAAGAGGGAAGCTTCACCGAGACATGCTGATCCTGCCACTGCTGGTGTCACTGTGTTTGTCACTGTCCTCAGTATTATTACTGTTCACTCCCGAAGGTGGTGCTCTTGATCTCTGTCCTCCTTTTCTTCTGCCTCTCCAGAAAGGCAGGTTAACAGCCTACTCTGGAAAATCAGGAAAGTCAAGCCTGAATTTTATTGTTTCCCTGGCCAGGTTTGGTCCCAAATACAAGAGGTGATAAAATTTACAAGTTTCAAAGTCTAACTCTCGCCATAGTAGAGTGAAGAATGGAAACTTGAGTTGCAGCAGGAACCCTACTCAACAGACCTCTCAGAGTCTAAAACCTGTTTCCAAAGTTTCAACCCCTGTGCGTGGACAAAGGAACTTCACATCATCAGCAGGGCTTACCTGGGCTCAAGAGCCTTTCTCGAGGCTGAGAGGAGATAATTCTACAGAAAGCCTAATAAGCTGGATTAAGAGTCTAAATGCAGGGACACTGAGTTCTGTGGCTGATGATGGTAGGACAGATTTTACTGGCTAACCCTTACTCAGTGATAAAGTCTGGATAAAGGGATTATTATTATTATCATCATCATTATTTTGTTCAAGGTCTCACTAGGCAGCTCAGACTCATAGTGATCCTCCTGTTTTCAGCCTCTCCAGCACTGGGATTATAGGTGTATGCCACCACACCTGGACTCCATGGCCAGCTCTGCACACCCAGGGGCAGGGCCAGAGTGGCATGTGGTGCTGGGGATTGAACCCCAGTTCCTGCATTTGCCTACGCAGGCGCTTAGTCTGCTGAGCTCTCTCGCTGACCCTAAAGTGCATTATTACTCAGCATTTGAAGGCATTAAAGAACAATCATGAACAGCCAGAAGCTGGAGTAGCCTTCATCCTCAAAAGGAAAACACTGACTATTTCTTTAACAGGAGAGAATTTAAACCTTGGATTTAGCCAAGTGAGGTGACTGCTAGAAGACAGACAACCATCATCTCTTAATGGGCATATAAGCTGTTTCCAACATTTAGCTATTAGGAATCGTACTGCTATAACATGGATATGAATGTAGCACTATAACATGATAACTTTAGCTCTAAATACCTAGAAGGATAAGAGCTGACTCAAATGGAATTTCTATTTTTAGTTTTTAGTTTTTTGAGACATCTCCATACTGATCTCCACAGTGGCTGGACTAGTTTACATTCCTACCAACAGTGTAGGATTCCTTTATCCCTCCCCATGGCCTTGCCAGCATTTGCTATTATCTCATTTCTTGATAATAGCCATTCTTTCTGCAGTAAGATGGAATCTCAGTGTTGTTTCAATTTGCTCTTCTCTAATGTCCAGTGATGTTGAACATTTTTTCATGTATTTATTAGCCATCTGTACTTTTTCTGAGACATGTATTACTAATTTTGTCGGCCTGTCTTTCTAATCGGATCTTTTATTGGGGTAAGTTTTTTTTTTTTTTTTTTTTGTCTTTTTGAGACAGGGTCTCACTATGCAGTTCAGGCTGGCCTTAAGCTCACTTTGTAGCTCAGGCTGGTCTCGAACTCACAGCAATCCTCCTGCCTCAGCCTCCCGAGTGCTGGGATTACAAGCATGCGCCACCACGCCCGGCTGGGGTAAGTTTTGAGTTCTTCATAAATTCTAGATGTTGGGGCCAGGGAGATGGCTCAGTGGAATAAGTGTTTCCCTGGCAAGTGCAAGGGCCTGAGTTCAATCCCTGGTTCTGCAAATAAATAAATAAAGCCAAAAAATAAAAAATAAAAAAATAAACTCTAGATGTTATATATTCTAACTGAGGAACAATTGGAAATATTTTTTCCCATGCTATAGGTTGTCTCTTCATCCTGTTTGATGTGCAGAAGCTTTTAGATGTGATACAGTCCCATTTGTTGATTCTCAGTATTATTTCCTGTGGTACTGGGATTCTGCTCAGAAAGTCTTTGCCTATGCCTATGTCTTGTAGAGGTTGGCTTTCGGGGGTACCTTTATACCTATTTTATCTTCCAGGAGATTAAATGTTTCTTAGGACTTAGATGTTTGACCTATTTTGATTTTAATTTAGTACATGGTGAAATATATGGGTCTAGATCCATCTTCCACATGTGGATATCTAAGTTTTTGCAGCACCATTTATTTAAAAGGTTATATTTTTTCCAGTGTATGCTTTTGGCCTCTTAGTGAAAAATCAAGTAGCTGAGTATATTTGGAATTTTTTCAGCTTCCTTTCTTCTGTTACATTGATCCACATGTCTGTTTTTGTGCCAGTACCATGCAGCTTTTTTTTTTTTTTTTTTTCTAAATCACTGCAACTTTGTAATGAAATTCAGGACTTAAATCCCACCTGCTATGCTCTTGTTACCAGGACTGCTTTTCCTATTTTGGAGTCTTCTGGTTCCATCTGAATTTCAAAATTATTTTCTGTAGTTCTATGAAGACTGTTATTGGTGTTTTTATAGGGATTGCATTCAATTTAAATATCAGTGTTGAAAGTATGGAAGTACAGTATTTTCATTATATTGTTTCTGCCTATCAGGCACATGGGTCAAAAAAACCCCTCCATTTTCTGATGTCCTTTTCAGAGTGAGGGGGTTTTTAGGAGTGACCTTTCACTCCTTGATTAGACTGAGTACTTGATTCCTAAATACTCAGTTTTTCTTGATGCTATTGTGAATGGTATCGTCTTTCTAATTTCTTTCCCAGAGTTCATTATTACTGTTCAAGAACAATAAT
>PVKA01015976.1:30902-49232 GCA_004027165.1 Ctenomys sociabilis
TAGGAAAACATTAATCAAGTGAGCAAAAGGCTCAAGTCTCTTTGAAGTCTTGCACAGCCAAGTTCAGCTCAGCTGGCCACTGGATGGATTGCATCATTGTTTGTTGAATGACGTGGAATAGTAGAGCTTACTTTGTACAGCTGTGATATACCATTGTACCAAAGTATAACAGATTGGTTTGAATTTATGTTTTTATAGATACTTGATAGTTTATTTGGTAGCTACTTTCTTTTCTTTTTCTTTTTTTTTGGTACTGGGAATTGAATTCAGGACTTTGAGTTTGCCAGGCAGGTACTGTGCTCCTGAGTTACATCCTTGGGCCTGGTGTCTTATTTCAACCTCAGTGACTCAATTTTATCATCCTATCTCTATCCTTAAATATCACAGTGTTAAACCAATTGAGTTCAGCATTCAAGCCCATATTATATTTTTATACTCTTTCCCCTCTGCCCCATCCCAATTCTCCTAGCAAAGAGACTAACCAGGTTCCTGCCTTTGGATACAGGTGCTTTAGTCAGGGCACCTAATGCCACCTCGTGGGGACACACAGTTCCTGGGGTCCTTCAAAGAAGACTTCCATGGATGTCCTAGCCCCAGTGACTGCTGTCCCCATTACTGCTCAGTTACACACTCTTGGCAGCCATCAGCTATCTTGTGACAGCCTTTTCGTTGTTATTGGACCTTTGTCCTGCTTACTTTTCAGATTGAAAGGCTTTTCTTTTTCTTTGTACAAGTCTGTCCATGATACCGCTTTGACTTATGACCATGATTAAAATCTGGCAGGGAAGAAACATTGATAAATGCAATGAGAGGAGGAAAAGCAATGTCCCTAAACACATTGCCAACCTTGGGGCCAGAGGAAGAGGACAATGTTCATTTGAGGGAATTCTGTGGCTGTATGAGGAAGAGTCCCAGGTGGTATAAAACTGAAGGCCAGGTCTCAGAAGAAGTAGAGACAGATGTAGACCAACCATAGGAGACAGCTGTCCCTGCTCTGTAGGCCCTTTGGGTGAAGCTGGGTCATCTGGGTGGGAGGGTGACAGAGTGTAAAAGGTGGTACTCACGGTGCCTATAAACCCATCACTGCAGGTTAGAACCACTGTAAGTCAAAAATGCACTTAATCCACCTAACTGACTGAACAACATAGCTTTGAGGGCTGGAGAGACTGTCAGGGACCAAACCCAGCAGCACTGCTGAGTGTCACAAGCACCTCTTACTGCATATGAGCCCAGAAAAAGAGGCAACGGTGTGCAGGTCAATGTGCAGTTCCTACTGAGTGCAGATTGCTTTGGCACCACCATAAAACCAAAAAGTCATTAGGTCAAACCATCCCTAGTTAGAGACCAACTGCACTCTGATGCGCTTGACTTTGGTGTTCATTATTTGGGGAGAGAATCCAGGCTCCTTGATCCTGATCTAGCAGCTTTCATGAGGAACTGAGTTTTCAGGCACCAATTTTCTTACCCTGGATGATTACTGGTTCACTTTTACCTGATGGAATTATGGCTTTTGAATGCTAGCTAGAATTTATTGAGTGACAATGTTCTAAGTGCTATAAATATATTGTTTCATTTACTATTTAGACAACCTCCATGGAAGAACTATAAGAATATTCCTATTTTATTGATAAGCAAATAGAGAGATAAGATTAAGCGACTTTTCCAAAGCCTCTCAGGCTGAACACAGGCACCCAGTTCTACCTCCTGCCCTTCCTCTTATTGACTATGTTCGTCAATTGTTGGTTTCTATTTTATCCAAAAGGGATTTTTTTTTTTTTGTCTTCTCAGTAGTACTGTGTTCTTCACAGCTGCATATTAATGACACAGGAAAAACCTTGCTGCATGGGTTTTTGGTGGGGCTTTCCTTTTCATTTTTAGTGCTGGGGATTCAATCCAGAACATCATGCATGCTAGGCAAGTGCACTGTCACTGAGCTACATCCCCAGCCCTTCCTCTGCTGCAATTTCATTTTTGCACGCGATCTTGCTAAGTTGCACAGGCTTGCCTTGGACTTGCCATTTTCCTGCCTCGCCATCTAAGGAGCTGGGATTACAGGTGTGCACCACCACTCCCAGCTGGGGCCTCTTCATATGACAGCGCTAAGAATTATCATAAGACTTCTGGCTTACAAAAGTCTTTGATATGAACTATTACAAGTCCTATATCTGTGGCACTATTAGTATCTGAGTAGGAAAATTTTAGTTTAGATGGCTTTAGATGACGTTTGACTCTGTGTGTGTGTGTGTGTGTGTGTGTGTGTGTGTGTGTGTGTGTGTACATTTCCCACTGGGTATATTCCACGTGTAGTACACTGGGGACCGAATGCCTGCAGCTCTCTCTCTGCTGTTCTCCGGAAGGCTGAACCTTGGCTTACACAGCAGTGAGCAATTTTCCCTGCACAGGGCCTACCCTGAGCTCTTCATTGTCTCCACCTAGTAATCAGACAAGGTCAGATAACTTGCTCTGGCCAATGGGCTGTGGGAACAAGATATGACTCCTGGTCACTTTCACTTTTTTTTTTTTTTTTTTTTGTCTTTTTGAGACAGGGTCTCGCTATGCAGTTCAGGCTGGCTTTAAGCTCACTTTGTAGCTCAGGCTGGTCTCGAACTCACAACAATCCTCCTGCCTCAGCCTCTTAAGTTCACTGGCTAAGATTCAGTCCACATTCACATTAACTATAAGAGAGGCTGAGATAGGGGGTTATATTTTTTTATGTGTTTGTTTCAGGGTCTTGCTACATAGCTCGAACTCACAGTGATCCTTCTGTTACAGCTCCCCAGCGCGGGGATTACAGGTGCATGCGTCACACCTGTCTCCATGGCAGGCTCGGCGCACCTGGGGCACACTGCGCTGCGTGTGGGGCGGGGGATGGAACCTGGGTTCCTGCACTTGCCAAGCAGGCTCTTAGACTGCTGAGCTATCTTGCTGGCCCAGGAGGCTGTATTTTTATTACATCAAATGTGTTCATTTTCAAATCCAATCAGGTAGGTTAGACTCCTGTATAATTTCATGAAGTGTTTAAATTAGTGAAATATAAGTGCTAAAAGAGGCAAAAATATGTCATCAAATGTAAAATGAATGCTTGGGAAATACCAGATGGAGGTAAATCGTGGTCTTAATTCATTTTTCTTGCTATCACAGAATACATGAGACAGAGTTATAGATAAAGAAAAGATTGCCCCAGGTGCGCCGAGCCGGCCATGGAGACCAGGTGAGATGCATAAACCTGTAATCCCAGCACTGGGGAGGCTGTAAACAGAAGGATCACTGTGAGTTCGAGCTATGTAGCAAGACCCTGTAACAAACACATAAAAAATACAACCCCCTATTCTCAGCCTCCCTTATAGTTAATATGAATGTGCACTGAATCTTAGCCAGTGAACTTAAGTGAAAGGTTGAATTTAGCTTATAACTCTGCAGTCACAGAACTCTGGGACCAGGTGGCACATCTGGCAAGGGGCTCCGACTGTGTCATAATGTGAGGGAAGACACCACACAGCAGAGGCAGCTGGGACAGCAGCAAGCAGAGTGTAAAAGGTGGTACTCAGGAGACAGGGGAGGCTGGACTCACTTTATAGCAAATCTCTCAGGTGGAAATGAATCCAGTTCCATGATAGCAAAAGCCCCTCCATGAGAAAGGCAGGAATCCACTCCCGTGAGCCATCACTTCCCTCGGCATGTGCTTTGACGGGCACAAATCATATCCAAAGCACCGCAGTCTATAAACAGCACTGCTATTGCATGAGGAGTATGTGTGTGGGTCTCAGATTATTTTGTGCATATCTATAAGGTGTACTTTCCCCTTACAGGAAATGAAACTGGACACCATTGTTGTCTGAGTATCATTTATGAAAGAGAGAAGAAAAACTCTAACCAGTGAGAGTTACTCAAAGGAAAAACAAACTCATGAAAGATAACCATGAGAAAAGGGTAAAATCATGACTTTTATTCAAATACTAAAGTTAACACATGTAAAAGATTTCATTAAATACATCAAACGAAGGAGCCAGGCAAATAGTGTAACCCTTCAAGTGAGAAGTCAAAGAAGAATGAATTAGTAATGTTAAGCTGAATAGACACCAGTAGTCTTTTCCATAGGGAAGAAGAAAAGCAATCTCAAGTAGAGGTATTGGTATGGATACCAGTTACCTAAAATGCACAGATTTGTACAATTACCCTCAGAGAATCTCTCTGAAAAGGCAGAAAGATACACAATTCATGCTACATCATTTTTCATCAAAGTGCTAATTTTTTTTCTGCAACCTTTTTCAAAAAGATTGGAGGATGAACACACACACACATACACACACACACACACGATCCACGTTAGATGTACTACACACAATCTCCTTGTTATTTTCTCAATGGTTCCTATATTTTCAACAAAGCAGTGAACCATTATCCCCAAGCTTTGAATCAGAGAGTTTCCACTATCATAGATTAGCTTTCACTGAGAAGTAGGGGTAATGGAAAGTTCAGTGTTTTAAAAATGAAACAAGAATTGGTTATCTTTTCCAAGTGTAGCAACCTGAACAACGAGCATCCAACATGAACTTGAACCTGACAGTGACCAATCTTAGAAGATGAAATGTCTCGCTTTTCTTAGGTTTTAGGGCTTTCAATTTTCAGTTTCTATATCGTCAGCTGTCCAAAAAGAATTGTGGCAATAGCAGCAACATTGGGGCCAATTTAGTGGATTTGAGAGTAGCTGCAGTTAGATAAGATATTATCTTGGAAGCTGAGAAAAAAAAACCCATAGGAAATACTCTGTATCGTGTGTGTGTGTGTGTGTGTGTGTGTGTGTGTGTGTGTGTGTGTGTGTGTGTGTGTGACTTTCTGTGAATCTATTATTAATGAAAAATAAAAGTCTTTAACAAAAAAAGTAGCGTATGTTTCAAGGGTGACATACTTGACTTTCTGAACTTTTATTGATTACATCTGAATCTGCCAAAAACAAAACTCTTTGGGATGTTGGGTTTATTATGAGGTCAGATGTACTGGAGAGAAAATGAGAGTCATTTTAAAAGTCAAAATATCATTTTGAGAACATTAGAATATTAGAACTTTCTGTTCAGGTTCTAAAAATGATCATTAAAAATGAATAAGTAGAAGTGTTTTTTGCACCTTCGGGGAAGGGAAAACCCAAGAAAGACTGTCTTTCTGCCATGTTAATAGAAGTCTGTTTTCCCATGAAGAGGGGACCTATGCCTACTTCTCTTTGAAAATGTTTCCAGAGACTGGGTGTGGTGGTGCACACCTGTAATCCCAGCTCTTGGGAGGCTGTAAACAGGCGGATCACTGAGTCCAATCTAGTAGTGAGACCCTGCACACCCTGTAGACCCTTCCCTAAAATCCAAAAAGAAAAAAAAAAAAGAGTTTCCAGTGTTCATGGTGCACAGGGGACTTCTTTCCTCCAGCACACAACTAACCCGGCCTGACTCGATGGTGCTAGTTTCCTTTGAAAGAAAAACAAGATCAGACACCCAAGTGCCCAGTGATCCCTGCCACTGTCACTGAACCTGGGTACTCAGTGTCTCCTTGTCCTTGTGGACATGTCAGTAGCCAGGCACGGGCTTTGTCAACAGGACATTCTTTGTGAAATGTCAGCCTTTGGCCAAGGCAGGAGTGGAGCATCTCCGTCTTCTTTCTTGTTTTAGCATGCCTTTGCCCTGGAAGCTCTCTTCTTTGTTTCCACCGTGGAGACTCAGAGTTAGGGATAGGAAGGATTTCTCTGCAGATTGAGCAAGTATCAAAGAGTCTATCGTCTCATTTACAAAAACAATAAGCAGAAGCCCCACTGTCCAAGGACCACCCTTTATCTATCTGATGGTAGTAGGGACTGAAGCAAGGGCCTTGAGTTCTCCACCACTGAGCTACCTCACCAGCACTCCCACTATCCTCTTTCAAAATCTACTTTCCCAGAGGAACAAGGAAATGTTTTGAGAAAGCAGCTATTGGTAAAGTGTTAAAGGTGCTGTCTTATCATAACTTTCCAGCAGAGCACCACAAACTGTGATGCCTCCACAAACTGTGAGCTAAATAAATCTTTCCTTCCTTAATTTGGGGTGTCAGGTATTTTGTCTCAGCCATGAGAGAAAAGTAACTAAGACACCTGTGCAGAGGGCTGTTTTAGCTGATGTTTTTTAGCCGGTACAGTTGTCCTATAGTTCATTATTCCAGCAATGTAAAATGTTTTCTTTTGTCTGGCTAAAGCCAGGCACTGTGCTTGAGGAATACATGGTATCAGTACAAGGACAGGACAGCCTTCTGCCTGATAATTTACACCTAAATAGTAAAGCAGCCAATAAATAAAGGCCAAGTATATATCAACTGAAAACTTATAACTCTAGTCAATCTTAATTTCAATCAAGAGATCATGTTAAATATATTATACACAAACAGGTGACTTAAAATGATGTCTAGAAAACACAATAATGACTTGCAAAGGTAGGAACACTATAGTGAGGGAAAATTTAAAAATGTACTGCAGGGCTGGCCAGATATCTCGGCAGACTAAAATGCCTGCTTAGGCAAAGTGCAGCACTCGGGGTTCAGTCCCCAGCGTGCTGTGCCGGCCCCAACCCCAGGGCGTGCTGAGATGGCAATTGAGACTGGGCGTGGTGGCGTGGGCCTATAATCCCAGCACTTGGGAGGCTGAAAATGGGAGAATCACTGCAAGTCTGATCTACATAGTGAGACCCTGTAGACCTATATAAAAATAAAAATTTACTGAAATACATTATAGATGTCAGGTGAAAATACCAGAAGACAGTATCAAGAACTGTAGATAAACTAAAGGTTACTGCCAACTGCTGATCTAAGGGGGCAGTTTTGTTTTATTTTCTTTTTGTATTTAGGACAGGGTATACAGGGTCTCGCTGTGTAAATCAGACTCGTAGTGATCCTCCCGTTTTCAGCCTCCCATGTGCTGGGATTATAGGAGTGCACCACCACGTCCAGTCTCAATCACCATCTCAGCGCGCCCTGGGGGAGGGTCTGGCACAGCAGACCTGGGGATCGAACCCAGCCCCTGCATCTGCCTGAGCAGGCCCTTTAATCTGCTGAGCTATTTGGCCGGCCCTTAAGGGGGAATTTTCATTTTCTGTTTTTTCTAAGTTTTCTGAAATGAATATACATATTTTGCAAAATTTGAAAAACTAGTAACTATTTCCCTCTGAAGAGAAGCAGATGTGTTGCTAGTGTTATATTGATATTCTATTGATACCAAGCAAAAATCTGACACTAATCACATTTCCTTGAAGAGTGTTTACGTGCGTGCATGTCTGTGCGCGCACTCGTTCTGGAAGAGACCCAGGCAACCACAGCACTGGGTGCCTCCAGGAAAAGAAAACAAGTGTTTAGGGAAACAAGTGGAGAGAAGAGTTCTCACTGAACCCTATTTCTATCTTTTGAAAGTGTGGCCTATTCAAAAGCTAATCTCACCAAAGCTTGCAAAGCAAAACTGTCATTAGTATTATCTATAAGCTACTTTTATCAGCCTTAGTCAAGTCATTGGCAAACCAGGAGCCTTAGGTAGCATCTCCTGAAGGGTTCTGCCCAATGTGTTACTAGTAATGCATAAGAGGCCACATCGGCCCGAAGCTACGGCTCTTTCCCAGGAACACCATCGCTATGGGTAGAGCACAGCAGCCAGTGTGGTCCACAGGATGCAGCTGACAAAACAACCTGCTGGTTACTGATCCTGCTTGCTGTACAGTCTGCCTGCTTGCAGCCTCTCTGAGGTAGGAGAGAACTGAGGAGTGAAGGAAAGTCACTGACTTCAATGACTAGACAATATATTGACCTCAGTGATCAAAACTGAGCACATCCGTGGCACTATTTCTGTAATGATTTAAGGGTTTTCCTGTGTGTGAGGCTCCTCTACAAATGGTGGGTTATCCTCAGTCCCAACCTTTCACCCTTCTCTGCCCCCCTTGGGTAAGCACATGACTGCAGTGTTTGTTTCTGCTCTGTTCTGTCCTCCATTCAGCAGCCTTTCCTGTGAAGACTTTTTTACTGCTCCATTTTTGGGTCACTTTAGCCACTCAGCCCTCTTGCAGAGCCTAGACCCTGCCCACCACCTTCGGTGATAATACGCTGCCTTTAGGCTCACTGCGTAGTGAGCTGTGGTCTTGTGTCCCCAGATAGATTCTCATCTCCTTGAAGGATGGACCAGGGACATCACTGGGCCCCCATTGAGCTGAACATGAAATACACATTATAGCTTATTTGACTAACAGTAATAATCTAAAATTGTACACACAGTCTTTCCATGAACAGTATTCTGTCTCAAGTTCTTTTTTTTTTTTTTTTTTTTTTTTTTTTTTTTTTTTTTTTTTTTTTTTTTTTTTTTTTTTTTTTTTTGTATTTTAGGGCAGGGTCTACAAGGCGTTCAGGGTCTCACTAGTAGACTGGACTCATAGTGATCTACCTGTTTACAGCCTCCTAAAAGCTGGGAGGGATTACAGGAGGCCCACCATGCAAGTCTCAATTGCCATCTCAGTGCACCCTGGGGCCATGATGGTAGGCCATGATGGCAGGGCCATCATGGTAGGCCTGGGGATCAAACTCTGGGCCCCTGTACCTGCTTGCAGGTGCTTCAATCCACTGAGCTACTTGGCAGGCCCTCTGTCTCAAGTTCTGTTCCCTGAGAAATTCCTTATTCATCAAAGCCGAGTACTGATGTTGCGCTAGTCTCAGTGATTCTTTGTCTCTTTGCTACCCTTTCACATTGGACTGACTGCTGTGCTCCTCTCCCCTGCCCACCTGGTTACCCTCTGAGTGCCCAGCACTAGAAGCAGAAAAGACACCGTGACTTAGTACCTCAAAGAATAGCCATTGACAGTGTTTCTTTTTGTGGCAGGGTGACAGTATGTGCTAAGAATCAAACTCAGGGCCTAACACTTGCAGGCGGGTGCTGCACCACTGAGCTAAATCCAGGGCTCCCAAAGTCAGTCTCCTGGTGTCCTTGTATAAGGGTCTCTCCCTCCAAAGAAAAGCCTCCTCCCCACCCACCTTCCTGTCGTCCATACCAGAAGCGGCCTCAAGCAATGCTAGTGTTCGTTTCTCTTCATATGGTACTATACTGTACTTTTGTGGTTAAAAAATGCAAATGGTTCAGAGCATGTTAACCTTATTTACACTGAGCCCTATGAGGAAATTTAATTCAATTTGTGACCTAGTTGTGGAGCAAATTAAGTTTGTGAACTAAGGTACCACTGAACCACGCAAAACTGCAGGCCTACCAAATAGATAACTTAGATGTCGTGGATAATTTCTACAAGTACACAAACTACCAAAACTACTAAAGAAAAAAAAAAAAAAAAAAACAGTAGATCTGAATAAACATATAAAAATTAAACATATTGAATTAGGAGTTAAAAAATATACTAACAAAATAAATAAGACAAAACAAAACATAAACACGCCCAAATTGCTTCAATGATAAATCCTACCAAACATTAAAAACCCAACCATGGGCTCAGCAGCATAAGCACCTGCCTGGCAAGCCCAAGATACTGAGTTCCATTCCCAGTGCTGGAAAAAAAAAAAATAATAACAACAAATCTTTATACATTGATAAGGAAAGAACACTTCGCAACTCATTTGGTGAGGCCAGTATTATTCTGATATATAAGCCAAACAAACATGCTACAGGAAATAATACTATCTCTTATGAATATAAATACAAAAATTCCCACCGAAATACTAGTAAACTGAATCCAGCAATGTAAAAAAAAAAAAAAAAAAAAAAAGGATTGTACACCGTGACCATGTAAGATTTAGTCCAGGTCTACAAGATTGAGTCAATGTTTTCTGCAGTTGGAAGCTTGGTTTGGGGTACAAGACTAGGCATTTTGTGAGTCCAAGGGGCTTTAGAATCTCTGTGTCTCACTCTGTCTTTGTCTGTCTCTCCTCTTCTCTCTCTCCCCCCACTCTCTCTAGAATGGAAAGAAGGAGAGGAGACTACATGAGCAGGGGTACAGCTCAGAGGTAGTGCATTTTACTGCTAGATTATAGCTTTATTTAGGTCAGTATTTGACTTTGATTTAGCCTGGGAGAAACTATCTATTGAAAGACTGTTTTTTTTATGAATGTTCTTGTGTATTATATATGAATCTGTTGGAATTCAGGCCACATAGCCAAGCAAGAACAAAAGGTTTGGGTCACCACACTAGGAGGACAAACTAGAACACAGAGATTCAGAACCAAGTGTGAAGGAAACACAGACTTAGGAGAGGAAGCAAATACAGTGGGATGGAAGGCCCAGGCCTGGCCTTTACTGAGTCCTGATCTTTCACCAGTCCTTCACTGAGTATCCCAACAAGAAAAATGAGTTTAAAGGCCTCAGACTACCTCTGCCTTCTAGATCAAAGTGTCTCCTGAGGTGACTGTGTCAATAGGTACCTTGGTATATAATGGCATGGCTTGGCTTCTCAAGTAGTGATAGAGAAGAGAGCCTTTACTTAAGTGAAATCTTGTCCCCTTGGGAAGTGGCCAAGATGGAAGCCTAGAAGACCTTCTGGGTAGACCAGCATACATCTCCATGCAAAGCACGACATCCTCCCTGGGAGTTCACTCTCAGAAAGAGGGAGACAGAGTGACACAGAACCAACACAGGTGGCTTGTGCTCCACCCAGCCTTCCCTGAACTTTTGTTTGGGTTCCATGGGAAGTAAAAACAATGAGTAAAAACATAAGGAGACAGTTTCACCTGAAGCATCTGCGAGATGGGGCATCTTTCGCCAAGTGTAACATAAAAAGGGAGAGAGGCGCTCTGTTTTTAATTGAGCTAAGCCAACCTCCAGGCCCAACAATCATACAGCTATTTTGGGTATCTCCAGGCTTCGCCAGCTGTTCGTGGGTGGCAGCTGTATATTTCCTTCCCTGCAACCTGACAACCGTATGGTACGCAGCAGGCAGTGTTCATCTCAGACTCGGCCACTTGCACAGCCTCATTAGCAACTGGACTCCTGAAGTCACACAACCAGTCCTTTGCCTTAGTGGGCCCCCGGCCTCCTCCCCTGTATTGGCACTCTGATGTGCTAGGCTGCAAAAAGCAGAGTACAGTACTGCAATCTTCTTTTTTTTTTTTTTTTTGCCTTTTTGTGTAGTGCTGGGGATGGAGCCTAGAACACCCTAGACAAGTGCTCTATCACTAAGCTACACACACAGCCCAGAATTTTATTCTCTCCTTTCTAGAACAGAGAAGTCTGAACGCATGTGTTGGCAGGACAAGGAGTTGAAACTTTGGGTAGAATCATCACCTTTCTCTAGCTTCTGGCAGTTCTTGGTACTATCTGGCTTCTGGCTGTATCCCTCTGATTTTTTGCCTTTATCATGAGATGGCTTTCTCTTCTCTGTGTGTCTCTTCTTCATTTCTTATAAGAACACCTGTCATATTGGATTAATCTAGTTGCTTCCACAAAGGTTATATCTATAGACTATTTATCTACTTCAATATGATTGCATCTGAACTTGGCTATCTCTGTAAGGACTCTATGTCCAAAGGGGCCACACATGCAGAAGTAACAGGGGTTAGAACTTCAGCATGGTTTGGGAAGATACAACTCAATCCACAACAAACACCTTGCCAGAAAACATTACTCAAAAGCCACTGCAGCAATGTCCCGACCACAGGACCAGGTTTCTGGCTAAGTAGAACAACATCCTCTCTAATGGAGAGACCAGATGGGTTGAAGGTCGTAGTGGAGCGAGCAAGTGGCACCTTGCTTGGTCTTCTGCTTCTTGTGGTCTAGTCAAGGAAGAGCAGGGCTCAAACTTGGATATCTCTAATTACAGAATGAAACATATTGCGGTAACTTCTAAAATTCCTTATAAGTAATCCAGTAGGGCAGAATCTCTCAAGCACATTGTGCCATGCACCTCATTGACAGCCCAGAAAGACTATGGATTCTTTCTCAAGAAAAGGAAATGTTTAAAAATCAATAAAGAGCAATGTATAGAATTTTAGTGGAAACCAATCTGGTTGAAATACAATTCTTAAAATCTTTTTCAAGGGGCTGGAGGGATACTCAGTGACTTAATTGTCTGCCTGTTAAGCACAAGGCTCTGAGTTCAATCCCTGGTACCTAAAAGCAAAAATTCAAAACAACTTTCTTTCAGAATAATATTGATCTTCCTTTACTAACATTTTAATCAAATCTAGCATAAAACCTAATAATTATTGTGACTTGAAAGTAAATGTGGAGCTGGGGAAATGGCTCAGAGTCATAAGCACCTGCCTGGCAAGTACCACAGGGGGGAAAAAAAAAAAAAGAAAACATAGTAAATATAAATTAATATAATGGTATTTGGAAATAGCTGAAATAAGAGAAAGATCAATGAAAATGCTTGAGATTTCTGCTATGACATAATCACTGCCTGCTCTTTCTACCGCTGTCTGCTGCGTACTTTCAATGAAAGAAAATGCTATTTTTCACTTAGAAGATGGAACAAAGCTGTAATTTTTCCCATCCAAGCGATGGACTCTTTTTCTTTTTTTACTTTTTTTTTTTCCGGCAGAACCAGAGATTGAACTCAGTCCCTTGTACTCGCCAGGGAAGTGCTTAATATACTGAGCCATCTCCCTGGCCCCCTAAACATTTCTTTTTTTTTTTTTTTTTTTGGCAGAACTGGGGATTGAACTCAGGCCCTTGTGCTTGTCAGGCAGCGCTTATTCCATTGAGCCATCTCCCCGGCCTAGCGATGGACTTCCTGAAGTCTACCCTGAGACTCACAGAAGGGCAAGCTCCAGGCAAAGAAATCCTGACCCTAGAGGACACAGAAGCTTCAAAAGCCACTCATGGCTCTGGGAAATGAAATAGTTTATCCCACTGCACTGTCTACACCACATCATCTTTAAGTGGGTAACAGACCTTCTCTGGCACTCTCTGGCCATGTGACAGAGTTCTGGAGTCCAGGGCTATGCAAGTAACATGAGTGAGGTTGCAGATACAGGGGTCTGGTGAAGTTTGGAAGAGTCTCACAGAAGCAGGAGGCAGGGCAGACCAGGAGACAAGGCCAGCACAGAAGACACCAAACTGGAACATGCCTGTCCCATTTTGTAAATAACTTCATGTGATGGTAAGCATTTGGAAGCTACCAGAAATTAGCCACATTATTCGTTGCATGACTAGAACTAATAAAATGTAAAATAGGTTGACTATTTTAGATGGGTTTTATCTATAAACTGTTAGTTCAAAGCTTGAAACTCAAGAATTACAATGCTGCTATTGCTTTACTACTTAAGGTTAAAAAATATGAACTTAAATTTCAGAAAGGATTAGCCCTCCTTGTGGGATGATGCCCTTGTAGGAGTGGATTTTCTTTTTTTTAGCAAAAAAAAAAAAAAAAAAAAAAAACTCCCAATAGAGAATCATTGCATGACCAATGTTCTAATCAAGCAATTTGTGACATCCACTTAAAAATATTAAGCATAGCCCATGAACAACACATCCTTTCTCATCTCTGGCATTTATTCAAATGCTGTGGAATTGGGAAACTTGGTAACATGACCTTGGTGGGCTTGCTGGGGGCAGAGTGGGACTGACGTGTGATCTTATCTCTAGAGCTCACTTTGCGTCCTCAGTGGTGGCTACGGTTGATGTACTCCATGAGTCAGTGGCCCACACACGAAAAAGGGCAGCTCCCAGGCTCCACGTGAGAGGACGTGAGAGGAAACATTGCCATCCACTCGCCGAGGGTTGGATGAGCGACCTTCCTGGAACACGCTTCTGAACAGCTGTGCCTTGGCAGGAGGCCTGGTCTGGACACCAGGAGACCCGATGCGAGTCACAGCCCTGCTGTGGATTAGTTGTCTGACCTTGGGAAAGTCCTTTAATCTCTTGGGGTTTTAATTTCCTTTCTACTAAACCTGTTAAAAAAAAAAAAAAAAAAACCGGCCAATTCAAAAAATAATTCTATGACAGCACAGTGTTCACAGAGAAAGCATTCTCATGGCCTCTCAACACTGGTTTTGATGTTCTTCATCAAAATGATAAGCATTTAATCCTAAAGTAGTTATTTTTCTTACACAAATCATTTCAGAATGGTTTGAAATGAGCAAAACAATACACTGATATTTTAATCCATGTGTATTATTACGTTTTAATTACTTTTACTCATTAAAATGGGCATTAGTGATTCAATGGGATGAGTAACACCAGTTGGCTCGCCCAGAATATAATCTTACAGGGAATCACTTCCACCTGGATGACTCAGCTTTCTCACCCTTTCTCCTTTTGAGCTATTATGAAATGTTCTTCAAGTCCTGGCATCGCTTGGGCTGCGCTTGAGCAGCGTTTTCTCTATCTTATTGCCTTCTTTTTTTCCCCTTTGTTAGTCATCACAGAGGCTTATAAATTTTGCACTTGTTGTCAAAGAGCCAGCTTTTGTTCATTGATTTCTGTGTTTTTCCTGTTTTCCATTTTATTTATTTTTGTTTGATCTACATTATTTCCTTCTTTCTACTTGCTTTGGGTCTATTTTGTTTTTCTTTTTATAGATTCTTTTTTTTTTTTTTTTGTACTTGTTTGTTGAGACAGGCTCTCACTATGTCGCGCAGGCTGGCCTCCAACCCACAAGCTTTCTGCCTCAGCCTCTCACGTGCTAAAGTCATAGCTATGCACCACCAGGCCTACCTTTTCTGGGTTCTTAAATGAGAGCTTAGATTATTGGCCTGAAGCATTTCTGTCTTTTCTAACATTTGCACTCAGTGCGACAAGGTCCCCTCTCAGCGTTGCTTTAGCCTTCTCCCACACATTTGCAGTTGTATTTTCATTTCCATTCTAGTCAAAGTATTTTTAAAAATTTCTCTCACAGTGCTTACTCTGGCCGCATATATACTAAAAAAATCTCTCTCACAGCTAGGCGTGGCAGCACATGCCTGTTATTCCAGCACTCATGAGGCCAAGGCAGGAGGATCACTGTGTGAGTTTGAGGCCAGCCGAGACAACATAGTGAGACCCTGTCTCCAAACAAACAAATAAACAAACAAACCGATTCTCTTGACAATATACACTTTACCCACAGATTACTTAGAAACTTAGTCTTCAGGTCTAAGGAAATTAGACTCGGAAGTTTACCTATGTTTAATTATTAATTTCCAGTTTGAGTCCATTACAATTTAAGAGCATCCTCTGTATGTTCTCAATTTCCTTAAGTTGGTTGAGGCTTATTTTTATAGCTAAGGGTGTTATCCAGCTTTATATAGAATACATACTGTGAACTTTTTAAAAATTATATTTAGTACAGGGTCTACAAGGTCTCACTACATAGATTGGACTCTTAGCGATCCTTCTGTTTGCAGCCTCCCAAATGCTGGGATTACAGGCGTGTTCCACCACTCCCAGTCTCAATCACCATCTCAGCATGGGGGAGGGGAAGGGGTAGGGCAAGGCCAGCGTGGCAGGCCAGAGGGACTGAACCCCCAACCCCTGTGTCTGCCTAAGCAGGTGCTGTAACCCTCTGAGCTATCTGGCCGGCCCGAGTACTATAACCTTTGAAAACAACATGGATTCTGCTGGTGCTAAGTGGAATGCTCCACGAACATCCAAGAAGATGCCAGAGCCTCTTGGGTAGTGGTGGTGTCGAGTGCATCTAAGTTTCTACTGATCTGCTGTATATTGTGAACAGAAGATTTAAAATTTCCAACTACAACTAATGGATTTGTATATTTTTCCATTAAGTTTCACCAATTGCTCTCTACATATTCTGCAGCTTTGTTTTTGGTGCATACGTGTGAGAATTACTCTGTCTTCCTGGTGGGTTAGCCCTTCTATAATCACAGGAGAACTTTCTCATGGTAGTAATTTTCTTTACTCTCAAGTCTGCTTCACCTGACACTATCATAACCATTCCTTCTTTGCATTGATCAGTGTTGTGTGTCTTGTTTCCTACATACTTATTACTTTTAACCTATCTGTTTTGCTGCACTTGAAGTGTCTATAGAAAACATATAATCTTTTTGAATTTAGTCCTCCAATCTGACCTTGTGACTTAAAGCTATTTACATTTACTGTGATCATTTATATGTTAGGACTTAAGTGTTCCTTTCCTTAGTTTTTATTTTTGGAGATGACTTATTTTTTCAGATAATTATAGTTTCCAGTTAAACCACACACACACACACACGCACGCATGCACACACACACGCACGCATGCACACACACACACACTACACACACACAGAGTTCCTTTCATTATTAATATTTTGTTACAATGGACAAAAGCTAGATACAGTCACAAAAACGTGTTAAATACAGATAGCAAATGGGCAAGGAAGGACAGGGCAAAAAATGATAAAATAGAAACAAAAGATAAAGACCACATGAGGAGGGAAGGAGGAATTGAAGGGCAGGGAGGGCACTGGAAAAAAAAAAGAGGAACCAGTGCATATCATGTATAGGTATGAATTTCCTATGACCATGATCACTATGTATATCTACATTGTACCAATAAGCTTAACAAAAGGTTGATAAACATTATGTCACTAGGAAATTGCAAGTAAAAACAATCATATGCCACTCCATATCCATTTAAATGTCTAAAGTCCAAACCACTGACAATAATTAATCATTATCCTTCCTCTTCCTCCTCCTATTTGTTCTACTCCATCAGTGCAAATGTAAATGATATGTTTTTAGGGGTGTGTGTGTGTGTGTTCAGGGTCTCACTACACAGCTCAGACTCATATTGACCCTGATTTCTGCCTCCCTAGTGCAGGGGATTACAGGAATGCACCCCCTGGTCTCCATCACTGGCTCAGCGTATCCTGGGGCAGGGCTGGCACAGTATGTGGTGCCAGGAATCGAATCCTTGCCCCTGCGCTTACCTAAGCAAGTGCTTAGTCCGCTGAGCTCTATTGCCAGCCCTGATACTGCGTTTTAATTTCAAATTCCATTTGTTCATTGCTAGGTCGGAGAAAAATAAATTAACTTTGTATCCTAACACTGTGTTCTGGAACTGTTATGAATTGCCTGTTAGTTCTGGGAGATTTTGTTCTTAGGGATTTTTTTAATAGACAACCATCATCTAGAAAAAGAGAGCTTTTTCTCATTTTGTATACCTTTTATTTCATTTTCTTGTCTTACTATCTTAACTAGGGTAAGCCGACTTGAGTAAAAATTCCAGTATGCTGTTTGAGTATGAGGGCTAAGACTGAATATCTTAACCTAGCTTCTAGTCCTGGGAGAAAAGTACCTAGTTTCTCACTATTAAGTATGGTATCAGCAGGCCTATAATCCCAGCTACTCAAAGGCTGAAGAAAAGAAAAGGATCACAAGTTCAAGGCCAGCCTGGGCCACTTATCAAGACTGTGTCTCAAATTTAAAAATAAATGAAGGATGGAGATGTAGCTCAGTAGGAAAGTGTCCCTGGGCCACCTGATGATACCTAGATGTGTTTTCAAATGTTACTTAGGTGTTCTTCATAATGTTAAAGGAGTTTCTTTCTATCCCTATTTTGCTGATAGTTTTGTTATGAATGTGTGCTGGATTTTGTCAAATTCTTTTTCAGCACCAACTGAAACAATTATGATTTTTCCTCTTTAGTCTGTGGATGGAGTGCCTTCATTGATTTTTCAAAAGTTCAAGCAGCAGTGTACACCTATAATAAGCTCTACATGGTTATTTTGTGCAGTTCTTCTCATTCATTGTTTTATTTGATTTGTTAATGTTTTGTTTAGAATATCTGCATCTGTGTTCCTGAGATTGATCTGTAGTTTTGTTACAATATCTTTGGTTTTGGTATTAGATGTTTGGATTTATGTCAGACTGGTAAGAGTTAGGAAGTACCCTCCTTTGATTCTGTTTTCTGGAAGAAATGTAGAAAATGGTTACTAAATGTTTGCTAGAATTCACCAGTGAACCCATCAGGGCCAGATGCTTTGAAGTTTTCTCTTCAAAGTTTTTTAAATTATTCATTCAACTTCGTTAATAAATATATAGGTCTATTCAGATTATTAATTTTTCCTTGTGTAAGTTTTGATAGATTTTGTTAGTGTTTTCAAAGTCTGTTTCATTGAAGTCATCAAATTTGTGAGCATTGAGTTGTTTGCAATACTCTTTGATCATATTTGTTAAGAATAAGTCATAGTGTCAGTATAGTGGCCTCTTCTAAATTTCTGCTATTAGCAATCTGTGCTTTCTTCCTTGTTTCCATAGTTAGCCTTGCTAGAGATTTATTTTATTGATCTTTTAAAAAGACCAGCTTTGGTTCCATTGCTTTTTTCTATTGATTTCTTCCCAAAGTTTTTCTCTTCTTCCATTTACTTTGCTTAGGCTTTTTCTTTTCTTTCTTTCTTTTTTTTTTTTTTTTTTTTTTTTTTTTT
>PVKA01015977.1:6542-48995 GCA_004027165.1 Ctenomys sociabilis
TTTTTTTTTTTTTTTTTTTTTTTTTTTTTTTTTTTTTTTTTTTTTTTTTTTTTTTTTTTTTTTTTTTTTTTTTTTTTTTTTTTTTTTTTTTTTTTTTTTTTTTTTTTTTTTTTTTTTTTTTTTTTTTTTTTTTTTTTTTTTTGCAGAAACTGACATTACAGAAACATAAGAGATAAAATTCTCCATAATAGCTCCCTGGAAAGGCAGCCCTGGGCTGGGGCGTGGCATAGCGGTAGCGCTGGCATTGTGAAAACTAGCAAACAACCCAGCGCGGCAGAAGATGACACCAGATACGTTTGGCTTTCGAGAGGCCACAGTGAAGTTTCAAAGGGCCAGTGTAGCCTGGGACCACAAGAGGTCACCGTAACATTACAGCAGGCATGCTTCCATTTGATGCTTCCTTCTTTCAACAGAGCCTGTCTGGCTTCCAGTGCCTTGAATACTTTGCCTACCTTCTTTCAGCCTGATTTGAGAAGTACCAGGTCAGAGTTTCAGAAGAGGCTTCCAACTGCTTGTCTTAAGGGACTTTAGAGATCTTACTCAGGGTCAGAGAGTTCTGCTATTCTTGCCTGCACCCCTCCAGCATGGTCTCCATCAGAAAAAAAGAGGTTTTTCTTTTTTTTCTCTTCAAGAACACAGGACTTTTAATGTTTTCTATTATTTTACAACCTTGTGATTTCTTTTTTCCTCCTTCCCTCCTTTCCTCTGTCCCTCCCTCCCTTCCCCCATCCCTCCCTCCCCTCCTCCCTCCCTCTCTTCCTTCCTTTCCTCTTTCTTCTGGGAATCAAACTCAGGACCTTGTTCCTGCCAGACAGGCATTATGCCACTGAGCTATATATCTTGGCCCACTTTTACTCTATATATTCATAGCAGTTTAATCTTGTTTTGAAGAACTCTGAGAGTTACTTTGGGGTTAAGCAGGGACAGATCTATGAGGAAATAGGTCTGGAAATCATAGTAGATACTGTATACCATCTTGCCAGCCGGCGTGCATATTACCTTAGTAAAGAGTCCAAAAAATCATTCAGTAATTAAAGCTGCTTACCTCTGAAAGCAGGCATGGTGGGGCATATCAGATATCTCACAGCACATGAAGCTGAGGTAGGAGGATTTCAAATTTGAGGCCATCTTAGGCATATTGCCTAGGGAACTCCAGGTCAGCTTGGGCTATGGAGAGAGGCCTTGTCTAAAATAAAATCAAACTGAACCAAACCAAACCAAATGACCAAGACAAACCAAACCAACCAACCAAACAAAAATCTGCTTACCTTTGACCAGTATTTAAGAGATAAAAGCTCCTTTTGTATATTTAATAGGTACCTTTGAAAACCTAAAAAAGAAACATAATTTTGAACATTATTTAGGAAATTTCATTTATAACATTAGCCATTTAAAAAGTGTCATAAATGTATTCATGCTATTGTATAGTGTTTTATTTATTTTAATGTGAAGAGATTATAATTTTAAATTTACATGCATTTTCAAATGTAGTAGCCAAAGAAATGGTTCCTCCTCCCCACTTGTGAGACTTTGCATTTTTAAGTTTTTTTTTTTTTTTTTTTTTTGTATTTTGATGGCAAGGATCCCAGAACCTGTCTGGTTACAGCAGGAACTTGTGTGGTAATTACACTAACTGATGATTGGAAATTCACCAGTGGGAATAATAAACGGCATCATTAGTTTGAGAATATTATTTTAAGAGAAAATATGAACTAAGAAAAATGAATTATTATAAGTAGAAAGGTCATTACTTTACATTATAAGGCTTGAAAAATGTCATGTAAGAAAAATTTGTAGCCAGAAAAGGTTTTTTTACTAACAAGTCTTGCAATCACAGCATAGGAAAGGACTCTGTAGGTCATTTGATGTAATGTCACACTAACTGCAGAAATAGGAAGACATGAATAACCTTTTGAGGCCTTTCATTAAATTTTTAGATATTTCCTAAGTATCAGAAATAGCTGTTTCCTAGCAAAGCAAAACATGTTCCTATACAACCAGTTATTCTATTTGTGCATGATATAGTTTTTTTTTTTTAAATCTGGTCAGCCAAATTCTCTCTAAAATCACAAACTGATTTTTCAATTTTCTGGAAAAGAAATTTTTATATGAATGTACTAATGACCACATAGAATAGAATTATAGAATATATCAGAAGTGGCACAGAACTTAGAAACATCAAAAAGGCCCTCTTCCCTGAAGAAAGGGAAATCCAACTCCCAAATGTTATTGATGTCACAAACAGATGTCACAAATTGATGACAGAATTGGGGATAAAACAAGGATGTTATGATTCCAAGTTTATGACTCATTTCCCTACATGAAAAGTACTTTATAAGGCTTGGGAGATGGCTTAATGTTCTAATCACATGCCTGGGAAACTAAAGGACATGGGTTCAATCCCTTGGTACTGCATGCCATGCTGGCCTGGGATAACTGGGTGTGCAGTGCCAGCCCTGAAACTAGGTGTGGTGGCTCACATCTGTAATCCAGTCCTATGGAGGCTGAGACAGGAGGATCACCATGAGTCCAAACTGCATAGCGAGACCCTGTACAAGATAAATAAAAGATAAAAAATTAAAATAAAGTAGTTCATAAACTATATTTAATTTTATATAACATAAGCATATTCAGTTGACGTTAAGAGATGTACTTAATTGTGCAAGGTTCTTTTTCTGGGGTGAAAACTAGCATTTACTCATTTGTGCACTAGATGGAAGGCCACCAGCTTGCACACATGGTTTCTCTTATATGAGAAGCATAGTGTAATCCAGTGCCTTAACTTAGTATAATTGGCTTAGTGTTTTATGGCCTTTACCTATCAGTCTGGTTGTCACTCTGCATGTAGTAAATCCCTGACTTACAAGCACTAGAGCTGGGAGTTTGCACAGATGTGAACAGTCCCTGCTATGTCAACGTTTGTGGATACGAACAATGGCAGAAGCAGCTCCTGCATCTAGCACACATTGCCACAGCTGTGCTGCTGAGGGCCTACTATGCGTGGTGGTGCCACAGTGTGCTCAGGGGGAGTCCAGCATGTCTGGAAGCAAAATGAAAAGCAGTAGCGGTGTGGAGAGTCCTCTGGGAAGTGCGGAGCAATGCACACTGTATTTATGTCAAGGTGTTTAAGGTGCACTGTGTCAGGCTTACGAATGAATCCAACTTAGGAGCATTCTCCAGAATGCAACTTGATTGTAAGCCAGGGACTTACTGTACATCCTAATGAACTTTATAATGACTTATATATGAATGAATCGGATGCAGGCAAAATAGAAAGGAGAAGACTGGGGGGGGGGATGGTTTGGTGGTCTAAGTGCCTGCCTGGCGAGTGCAAAGACCTGGGTTTGATCTCTGGTGTTGCCTACCATGCTGGCCTGAACAGAGCCAGCCACTAAATTCAGGTGTGGTGGTGGATGCCTGTAATCCCGGGGATGGGGAGGCTGAGACAGGAGCCTCATTATGAATCCAATCTGTGTGGAGATACCCTGTATGAAATAAATGAATAAAAGATTAAAAAGCATGGAAAAGAGGGAGGGGAAAGGGATAAAAAGAATTGAAATGCGTTATGTATGCATACTAGTTCCCTACTGTAAATGGAATTGTTATGTACTGCAAACATGTATTAATAAAAGTAAAAACAAAGAAAACTTAAAAAGGAAATTTTGTCAAACAAAATTAAATGAGCAGGAATTTGATGAAAAGAAATGACACTGATTACACCGTACATTTTTTAAGGTCTTATTTACTTATTTATTTATACAGGGGATCAAACTCATAATGCAGCTGGTGAAATCTGTATTGCTCCCCAAGATCTGAGAAGATCTCTGGTAAGAGCAATTCAGGAATGGGGCTGTGGAAAGGTCTGAATATGTTAAAGTATAAATTTACAGGGGTTGGAGAGATGGTTCAGTGGAATAAGGGCTTCCCTGGCAACAGCAAGGGCCTGAGTGCAATCCCTGGTCCTGCCAAAAAAAAAAAAAAAATGAATTTAAAAAAGGGAAGAATTGACAAAATGTAGATGACTACCCCAAGCTGAGAAGGAAGAGCAACTCCTGTCTTCCACTTTAAAAATAAAGGACAAAAGAGGAACTATTTTTTTTAAGCAGAAGTATTGATGGTCAGCAAGGTCAGGAAAAATGTTAGCCTTTCGAATAATCAAAGAAATATACAATCTATAGACCCATTTTGATTGAATTCTTCCCAAATATGAAAGTTTGGTGTAACATCCCGAGTTACCTAGGAAGCAGCACTTTCATGTTATTTTTACCTTTAAGTTTTGCTTTAGTTTAGGGTTTAGCGAGGGGCCCTGGGATCAAAGCTGTGGAGAGGAGCAGAGGGACTGAAGACAGGGAAAGGAGCTTTAATGAGGACGCACTCGAGGCCCAGTCTACCCACGGGGGTCTGGGACCAAGACAGGCTGACAGAGCCTTCTCAGAAGAGACACAGAAACAGTCAGGCCTTTACACCTTCTGTTTATCAGCCATTGTGGAAGGACGTGCGGCCTTGGCTAGGTGGTTGTCCTCAGCCAGGAAACCCCTAAGAGGGATCCAACAGGGGTATAAAGAAGGGAGAGCGAGAATGTTACATTGCCTAAAATGGACCTGCTTACTATGCACAATTCTAAGCCACGTTACTGATAACACATTCTGTTCAGCCAGTACGCACCTGTAGTTTTAGCTACTTGGGAGACTGAGACAGGAGACTACCAAGCTCAAGCCCAGCCTGGAAAACTTAGCGAGACTCTTCAAAAATAAAACGGGAGAAATGTAGGTCAGCGGTACAATACTCCTAAGTCCTATGGAGAGTGATGCAAAAAACAAAAGACAAAGATCTGTAAATATGTTGGTGTCTGCTCCCAGCTTCTTCCGTGGAGCTCCTAAAACCCTTATAGACAGGAGCTTGGGGAAGATTCTTTTGTTCAAGTATTTGGGTTTGGACCTTAGTTCCTGACACAGGGCTTCTACATTCCTTAGAACTTTCTGAGTCATAGCAGCATCATTTCTTTCCTTAATGAAACACCCTAAGGGTCCAGCACAGCCTCAAGACTGGGGGCATATTCCAGGGAAACCAAGTAGGCAATTAGGAGCAGAACTTTTAGGCCCTGCCAGCTAAGGGTGTAATCCTGCTTCTGGGGAATCAGACAGGGCTATCTTCAGGTAGACAGGGTCATGAATAAATTGACCACAGGACACTGGGTTGGTATCAGTGGTGATTTGGATCTGAAATCCCCTCCAAAAGTCTCAAGTGTTCAGAGGCAGGTCTTTCAGAATGTGGCCCAATGGGGAAGGCTCTGACTTTATCAATGGGCTAATCCATAAATAAGATCAGGATGTCCTGGCATTACTGGGAGGTGGTGGATATTTTGGAAGGGAGGCCTAGGGAAAAGGAGAGGGGAAAGGAGTGGACAGGCTTGGGGACTGTGTCTTGTCTCTAGCCCCTTCCTCTCTGGTTTTTCCTTCTCCACTTCCTGCCTCCCACATGGCGGGTAGTTCTCCTCCTCCCTGACCTTCACCAGGATGTTTCTGCTTTACCCCATGCTTAAATGCCATGGAGTCGACAGCCACGGACAGAAATTTTGGAAAACAAAAGTCAACAGTATTTTCTTCTTCAAGTTGTTTTTCTCAAGTATTTGATTCCACTGACAAAAATGTTGATCCACTGTGTTTATTGGAGAATTTCTAGCTGTGGGAGGAGAAAACTATGAGCATCTTGGTTGACCTGATTTGAGATGCTCAGTGTTGAGAGCTGTATTCCATTCACTTTGTCTCACCTCCAACATTATCATTATTTTATTTTATTGAAGAACAAATAGCAATCAGACAGTTTCAAATCAAATTAGTAGGACAGATTCAACAATTAATGCATTGCACATTGTTTTCATAGTGGCTTTTTGTTGTACAAGGTGCATACATGATACTCTATTTACAAACATCTGTTCTGTTAGAGCAGATGCCTCTATTCAATGAATTAAGAGAATGTAGCTGTATATCTCTCTTTTTTATAGCTGAATTATAGTTCACTTTCAATAATTAATACTTTTTACATTGTTATCTTCCTAGGGGTTATCCATAGTATAAGAAGCAGACAGGAAATCCTGTCCAAACACTATTAGTGCAAATCTTTCTTAAGTATGCAAAGGTATTGCATATTTATCCTAACTGTACTGTTTATACAAACACAGAATGGTTCTTCCTTTGTACCCCCCTTTTTTGTTTAGTCCTGTCAAAGATGGGTATTCTATTGTCATTCATGATTGTAAGTACTTGAATTCAGTAAAACAATCCAACACAGTCCAGCAGTCTATGATAATAGTGGGTTATCTGAAGAAGCTGTTGACTAAAGCCATTTGCAGCTCAGGTTATTATTATGGCTTTATTTTATATATCTTGTTTTTATACTTTTCTGCTGGATGGTTAGGACTGAGACAAAGCAAGACCTATATGACAAAAAATGTACCATTTGTATCTGATGAAGTCAGTCAAGTTCCCTCAGGGTTTATCCTGTAACCTGGTACCTCACTCTGGAGACCCTTTGTCAGTGTCAGCCATGTGGATGAGTCATGGCCATTGCTTGACCAGTTTACTCTCTGTGAAAGCCTGAGAGAAATCTTTCTCTCCATGTGACTCTCCGTAAGCACACTATAGATCATAGATCACATTCCTCTGTGGCTCCATAGTCTCCTTCTTTGGAAAATTTGGGGCACAACTGAGTTGCATGATGTTACAGTACAGGTTCTCCTATGTCCTGAGTCTTCACTGACCTTGATAGGCTAGGGCCAAAATGTTGGCTGATCTTGCAACCCTTCCATTTCTCCAATTTTTGATCTCCAAAATTAGGTTGCTAACCATCTAGAAGAGAAACTGATTATTACTCTGCAATATATGCATTTCAGTTTAGCCTAATTATCTGACTAAATTATTTTTAGTTGTTATAACTTTCTATTTGTATTTCTTCTTTTGATTCCATATACTAGGGAGACTATACAACATTTGCACATGTGTGTCTGGTTTATTTCACTTATGAGTATTGTTCAAGTGGCATCCATTTCAGTATAAATGCTTGAAGTTTATCATTCTTTATAGCTGAATAATACTCCATTGTATACAAATACCACATCTTTTTCAACCATTCCTCATGTGATGGGCATCTTGGTTGTTTGCAAGATTTTGCTATCACAAATTGTGCTGCTATAAACACAGGCACACATATATCACTATGATATGATGTTTTCAGTTCCTCTGTGAAAATTCCCAGTAGGGGGATAGCTGGCTTGAATGGGATTTCCAGTCCTACTTTTGTGAGGAGTCTCCACACTGACGTCCACAATGATTGCACCAGTCTAGATTCCCACCAGCAGTGGAGAAGTGCTCCCTTTTCCCCACAACCTCACCAACATTTGTTGTTGGTTGATTTCCTTATGATAGCCATTCTTTCTGGTATGAGATGGTATCTCTGTGTTGTTTGTGTTTCACAGGTGGCTAGTGATGTGGAGCATTTTTTTCATATATTTATTTGCTTCTTTAATTTCATCCTCTGAGAAGTGTATATTCATCTCAGATGCCCTTCTCTGGATTGGGTCTTTAAATTTGAGGGCCCTAATGTATCTTAGTTCTTTATATGTTCTAGAGAGCAGACCTTTGTCTAAGTGCTTATTAGTTAAGATTTTTTTTGAAATTTGTGGGTTGTCTTTTCACTTTGTTGATAATTTCTTTTGACATGCAAACACTTAACAAGAGTCATTCCCAGTTGGTAATTCTTTCAAGTGTTTCCTGTGCGAATACATGTTTGTTCATGAGCTCTTTATCTACCCCTATGACTTAAAAGAGTTCCTCCTACTTTCTCTTCCAAGAGATTGAGTGTTTCTGCTTTAATGTTTAGATTTTTAATCCATTTGACTTTAGCTTAGTGGATGGTGATAGACCTGGGTCAAGTTTTAGTTTTCAGCATGTAGAAAGCCAGTTTTTCCAGCACCATTTGTTAAAGAGGTTACCTTTCTTCCAGTAAGTGTGTTTGGCTTCTTTGTCGAAGATCGGGTGGCTGAATGAATAGAGGCATCTGCATCTTCTAATCTATTTCATTGATCCTCAGGTCTATTTCATTGTTTATATCATGTTGATTTATCGCAGTAGCCTTGTAATATAATTTCAAGTCAGAAATTGTGATGGCTCCTGCCTTTTTGTTGTTGGCCAGGATTGAATTTGCAATTCTAAGTCTTTTCTGGTTCCAAATAAATTTTAGGAATGATTTCTATAGGTATGGGAGGTATGTTGGTGGTGGTTTGATAGGGATTACATTAAATCTTTACAACAGTTTTGGGAGTATGTCCATCTTCACAATGTTTTTCTTCTTATCCAGGAGCAGGGAATATCTTTCCATTTTCTGAAATCCTCTATGATTTCTTTTCTTAGGGTGCTTTAAATTTCCATGAAAAGATCTTTGACTTCCTTGGTTAAATGAATTCCAAGGTATTTCATTTTCCACGATGCTATTGTAAAAGGTATTGTTTATATAGCTTTCCTCTCAGTGTGTTTGTTATCTGTGTAGAGGAATGCTATTGACTTTTGAGGATTGACTTTGTATCTTGCTGTGCTACTGAATTTGTCTATCAATTCTAGGAGCTTCTTGGTGGAATTTTTGGGGTCTCCCAAGTAAAGTATCATGTCATCTGTGAATAGTGATAATTTAACTTCTTCTTTACCTATTCTTATTCCTTTTATTTCTCTCTCTTTTGTAATAGCTGTTGCTAATAATTCTAAAACTATATTGAATAGGAGGGGTGATGGAGGACATCCTTGTCTTGTACCAGATCTAAGAGTGAAATATTTCAGTTTTTCCCCATTTAGAATTATATTAGCCATTGGGTTGTAATAGATGGCTTTTGTTAAATTGAGGTAGAGGCCTTCTATTCCAATTTTCTGTAGGGTTTTGAACATGAATGAGTGTTGGACTTTGTCAAAAGCTTTTTCTGCAACAATTGAGATGATCATGTAGTTTTTAGATTTTAGTCTATTAATATAATGTGTTACACTTATAGATTTTCAAATATTGAACCATCCTTGCATCCCTGGGATGAATCCTACATGGTAATGGTGTATGGTCTTCTTGATGATTTCCTGTATTCTATTTGCTAGGATTTTATTGAGGATTTTTGCAGCTATGTTCATGAGGGAGATTGGCCTATAGTTCTCTTTTTTAGTTGTATCTTTCCCTGGTTTTGGAATCAGTATAATACTTGCCTCCAGAAATGATTTTGGGAGGACTGCTTACTTTTCAATTTTATTGAAGAGTTTTTGGAGTGTAGGGATTATATCTTCTATAAATTTCTTGTAGAATTCAGCTATAAATCCATCAGGACCTGGACTTTTCTTTGTCGGTCGGCTTTTTATTATGTTTTGTATCTTGTTGGCTGCTATTGGGTTATTGAGAGTTGTTCCATCTTCTTGATTTGGTTTTGGTAATTTGTACCTTTTGAGGAATCTGTCCATTTTTGTTGTGTCTTCTGTGAGCATAAAGATTCTCGAAGTAGCTACTGATAATCTTCTGAATTTCCACTGGGTCTGTATGATGTCACCCTTTTCATTCCTCATTGCTTGTATTTGAATTTTTTTTTCCTCTTTTTGATGAGGTTAGCTAGGGGCTTATTGATTTTGTTTAGACTTTCAAAGAACCAGCTTTATGTTTCGTTAATTCTTTGAACTGTTTTCTTCATCTCGATTGAATTGATTTCTACTTTAATCTTTATGATTTCTTCCCATCTTTGGACTCTGGGTTTGGTTTGCTCTTCCTTTTGTGGATGTCAGAGGTGCAACATTAGGGTGCTAATTTTTTCCCTTTCTATTTTCCTAATGTGTGAGTTCATAGCTATGATTTTCCCTCTAAGAACTGCTTTCATCATATCCCATAAATCTGGTAAGTTGTACTTGAATTTTCATTGAATTGTAGATATTGTTGAATTTCTTGTTTAATTTCTTCTGCAACCCATTGATTGCTGAGTAGAGTGTTGTTTAGTTTCCATGAACTTAGTGGGTTTTTCTGGTTTCTTTTGTCATTTATTTCCAGTTTCATTGCATTGTGGTCAGATAGTATACATGGGATAATTTCTATTTTCTTGCATGTACTTATGCATGACCTCTGGACTAGTATGTGGTCTATTTTGGAAAACGACCCGTGTGCAGCTGAAAAAAATGTGTATTGAGCTATGGTTGGGTGGAACACTGTGTATATGTCCACCAGGTCCATTTGTTCCAAGCTCTGGTTAAGTTTTGCTACTTGTCTAATTTTTTGTCTGGTTGACCTCTCTTTTTGAGATAAGGGGGTATTAATCTCCTATGGAGATTGTGGTCTTGGATATTAGATTTTTCATGTCCATTAAGATTTGTCTTATATACTTGGGTACTCCTGTGTTTGGTGCATAGATACTTATGAATGTTACCTCTTGCTCTTGAATTTTTCCCCTAACCAATATATAGTGGACTTCTTTGTGTCGTTCGATCATTCTTGGTTTGAAGTTGAGACTGTCTAAGAACAGAATTGCTATTCATGCTTTTTTCTGAGGTGCTGGGGCATGTAGTATTGTTTTCCATATTTTGACTTTAAGCCTATGAATGTCTTTTTTTAGTTAAGTGTGTTTCTTGTATATAGCACATTGTTGGGTTTTGTTTTGTAATCCACTGTGCCAGTCTATTTCTCTTAATTGATGAATTGAGTCCATTTACATTGATGGTTATAATTGAATTGTATTGACTTATGATTTTTATGTTATTTACCTGTTGTTGTTTACTCCTTTGTGTTCTGTGTTTAATTATTTGCCCTGTTTAGTGGGTTCCTTATGTTCTCATTTGTGGAATTCTGGTCATTGTGGTCTCTCTCGAGAGCATCTTTCAGTAGCCTGTGTAGGGATGGCTTTGTCATCATGAAATTCTTTAGTTGTTCTTTGTCGTGGAAGTATTTCATTTCTCCATCAAACTTGAAAGAGCATTTTACAGGGTATAGTGGTCTGGGCTGGAATTTGTTTTCATAGAGGACTTGAAGTACATTCTCCTTGCCTTCATGGTTTGTGTAGAGAAGTTGGGTGTAATTCTGAAGGGTTTTCCTTTGAATGTGACCTACTTCTTTTCTCTAGCAGCTTTCAGTATATTATTCTTGTGCTGGATTTCTGTGATCTTGACTATAACATGTCTCAGTGAGTTTTTAGTTGGGTTGAAGTGATTTGGCATTCTGTATGCGTCACTAACCTGAATGTTAAATTGTTTCCAAATATTTGGGAAGTTCTGCTATTACTTCTGCCCAAATTCTTTTTATGTCATTTGTTTTGACTCCTTCTTTCTCATTTATGCCAATTAATCTCACATTGTTCATCTTCGAGTCATCTTGTAGTTGATGTATTATTTTTTCTTGCATACTCATTGTTTTTAAGAGATCCTTTCTCACTTTTTCACCGGTTGCACCAGCGTCTTCAAGATCTGAAACTCTGTCTTTGCTTTCGTTAGACTCACGATTCAGATTTGAAGTTCTTGTATATCTTTTTGACTCTATGTCATGTGATCTATTTCTTTCCTGTATTGCTCATTCAAGGAATCCATCATATTTCTAATCTCTAGCTTTTTTTTTTAATCAATGTCTTCTTTAGAGGTAGCTATTAATTCTTTTATTGCAGAATTTTTTCCAAATTAGGTTTCCTCCATCTATTTCCTTAACTGACTCTCTATTTCAGACGCTATGATCTCAAAGCGTCTCTTCCTTTTTTTATTTCAGAAATTATTTCTGCTCTGAGTTCCTCTTTTATCTTTCTGCTGTTGTTTCTTTGCTTGCAACGCTGTTAATTCATATGTTTCATCTAGAATAGTGTTCTCTGCACTTGTTCTGGGTGGGCATTGGGTTTCCTCCATACGTTTCTGGATTTGATTCATTACTTCAGATGCTATGTATTCAAAAATTTCTAGTTTTATTTCAGGCATTAATTCTGATCTGAGTTACTCTATATCTTTCTGCTGATGTTTCTTTGCTTCCACCTCTGTTAATTCATTCATTTCAGCTGAGCTAGTGTCCTCTACACTTAACATTCGTGGGCTTAAGGCCTGAGACTGCATTTTTCTCCTTGTCTTTGCCATTTTGTATAGCACTGACCTCTGACCGCTGGTGTAGAGTTTTGGTGCAGTTACAACCTTAGCACGTAATGAGGTTTGGGTGACAATCTATTAAGTTGGAGATTATCCAGTTATGCTTGGCATGGATTTAGCTGTTGTGTTCAGTTCATTTTTGCTACAGCCTTTCTGGCACAACTGTGAGCCTGTGGTTCCCTTCTGTTGTGTCCCTGGCCTAACAAGCACCGGGAAGCACCAAAGCTCTCCCACACACTCACCGGGCCATGCGAGGCTGGATCAGGGGCTGGAAGAGTCACTAAACTTCTCACTCTCTTGGTAAGTTTTGGGGCATGGGCTCTGGGGAGTTGCAGGGCGTGGTGGGCTAAGGTGATTTGGCAGAGACAACATTGTCTTAAAAAAAAATGTTATGTTTCATGTGGAAACAAGTTTGGAGAATTCCTTAAAAATCTCTGACTCATGAAATAACTCCACAACCTGTTTTCACCTCACAGTAAGCACTCAGTGTATCAATGTTATTCTGAATTCATTTTTAAATGCAGGAAAAGGTAGGACCATAGGAGCAGGAGGTATGAATGACCAGAAACAAATTTCAAGAAATTATAAGCAGTATGACTAGGAATATGTATTGCCTCTTTTGGTAAAGCTATCTAGTGGACAGTTTTGACTGGAGAGATATTTGAAAGCCACTAGATTTAATTTTGAGAAAACAACATGTAACTTCCCAAATTTATTGTAAAATGAGATTTTTATTAAATTCTGCTGGTTTAACTTTAGATTTGCAACTCTGTTCACTTGTACATCTTTTTCCCTTTCAAAGAAGTTGTTCAAAGTTAAGCCCAATTAAAAAATTATTTTTTCAGCTGTGAAAATTGATGGATAAATCTATCAGTTTAGACTCCTGAACATTAATATGGGAAGATCAAGATTGATGAAGTAATTAAAAAATTTACGGAAGTTAAACTCATAACTGAGCATAATGGGGCACATCTGTCATGCCTATAATCCCAGCACTGAGAGGCTGAGATAGAAGGATTACTATGAGTTCAAGACCAGCATGGGGCCAGAGGCTGGGGAGACAGCTCAGTGGAATAAGTGCTTGCCTGGTCAGCACGAGCTCCTGAGTTCAATCCCTGATACCATCCTGTGCAAACAAAACAAAACAAAAATAAACAGCCTGGGTTACACAGTGAGTTCAAGACCTTTCTGAAGTGTTCAAAAAAGACAATAAAATAAAGTTAAGCTCATAGGCAGAACTCATAATGCTGTAATTTGCCTTACAACTTGTGGCTTATAGACCAGTTCAACAGTTGAAAATTTTGGGTTTCCTTTAAACTAGTTTCCTCAGTTATTTTTACACATATTACAGTTTGTTCTTCCCTTCACTGCCCAGTAAAGTTTCATAGTCATTGGTAATGGCTTAGATGATGTATATGAAAAAATGAGAAATTATATACAAACTAACTTTAGCTACTGAATTTTATTTATTTGACTCTTTCTGTGAACATTTTTTCAGGGCAAGTGATTACACAGTCAATTTTTAAAGGTATATGCGCATGGGTGCAATTGTAATAACTTCAGAGCTTATTTCCCCTCGAAAATTTACTACTTCATTAAAGAGCCCAGCATGTATTTGGAAATTGAACTAAGTAAACCAAGAAGCAATGTCTTTAATGAATGAAGTTTCAAGAATAGCACTTCTTATGATAGAGGAATAAAATTCTGAATTTTCAGGAATTCTCTAGCAGTCCTAAAGCCAAATGACACAAATTCGGACGCCAGAAGGGTGGATGAGAGGGTAAAGTGAATCAGTTCTTGAAAGATATTTCAGTAGGTTTTTAGCAGCACTGTGTCTTCTCGTGTGCAGTAGGGATGTGTCCTATGCTCTGAAACGAAGGCTTCAAAGGATCTGTGACTGCTAATTTCAGGCCACAGCAGGTTTCTTCAAATTGATGCAGAGAGAAAAATCGCTCACAGACTAACAATTGCAGAGAAGAAGATTGGTGAGAATGCAACTGATGATATTCTAGAAAGCTGTTGTCCTGCAGAGAAAATCTGTGTCTGACTTAATGATACAAGAGAAATATCTTGTATAGGTTGTGAAAATGCATAATAGTGATCAAACAAGGCCCAAGTCTCTTTCTAAGCTTTTAAACATTGCAGCAGGGAAATCCAGGCCATGGCCCAGCAAATAATCAGGAAATTTTGATTTATTTAAGTTAGATATGCATTGGGAAATATTACAAAAACTTCAAGTATTCTTCAAATGAATGTGAAGAGTTGAATTGTCAGTGAAAGTGATCATGTGAAAATAGTTTGTATATATATATATATATATATATACAATATATATATATATATATTGAGAGAGAGAGAGAGAGAGAGAGAGAGAGAGAGAGAGAGAGAAACTGGCTAAATTGGGGATTGAATTCAGGCCCTTGCACTTGCCAGGCAAGTGCTTATTCTACTGAGACGTCTCCCCAGCCCCTTGTTTATATTGATTGTTTATAATAATTACATCAGACACTTACTGCCTACCAGGATGCCAGCCATGAGAACTGTGCAGCTTTCCTACAATTGGAGGTACAGTTGATTAACATCTCAGCACCCAAGCTTTGCAATTTGTCCTTGAGTTTGCACAGAAGCCACACTACCTACGGGCTTACTACTTTATTACCTTATTAGATGAGTGAATGTAGTAGGGATGCTAACACGGGCTTGTTTCTGAGAGTCCAGCGTTCCTTTCACAGCTGACCTTACTCAAAGACTTCCTGCGGACTTTCTGCAGGATGCCCAGGATACTTTGCTTCAACTCTCACCAATGGTTCTCCTATCTTTTCTCATCCATCTCCCTATTTTCTTTGACATCGGCTTTTTAACTCTTCAATTTCCTGTGAGAAATCCAGCATAGCTTTCATAAACTTTAAAAACACAGTAGATTCTGTGTACATTTAGGCCTATGTTGGCATCTGCCCTGGAGAACCTGGAATAACATAATGTGTCTTGAGCTGTTTCTTCTCTCAAGATTGCATACTGATTGGATGTTACCTACCTGCAGTTCAAGGGAGGACCAGAAAACCCCTTTTTTTTGTAAGAGAAGATTGTGGTACTAGAATCTATACTGAAGTGATGGAAAGTTTTTAAAAGTCCAAATGTGCTGTATGGTTTATTTTGGATTTCCATTCTCCTTTTACATATCATGGATAATTGGATCTTATTCTTCACAGGTATTTCTCAATATCCTACCAACTGCACATTTTTCTTTCAGGATGTTTTATTTGATATAAAACAGGTTAATAGTTATCATAGACATTTAAATAGTTTAGGGGCCAGGGAGATAGTTGAATAAGCACTTGCCTGGCAAGCGCAAGATCCTGAGTTCAATCCCTGGTACCATAGATAGATAGATAGATAGATAGATAGATAGATAGATAGATAGATAGATAGGTAGACGGATGGATGGATGGGTGGATAGATAGATAGATAGATAGATAGATAGATAGATAGATGATAGATAGATAGATAGATAGATAGATAGATAGATAGATAGATAGACAGATAGATTTTAAAATAGAGGAAAGTCCCTAATGAGATGTCAGGGGCTGGGGAGATGGCTCAGTAGAATAAGTGCTTGCCTGGCAAGCGAAAGGGCCTGAGTTCAATCCCCGGTTCCACCAAAAAAAAAAAAAAAAAAAGCTCCTAATGAGATGTCATATAAGTTAATATTGATATCAAATAATATGACCACAAAATATAGATATACATATATTTTAAAATATGTGAATATGCAAGTATACATTTAAATTCGTATCAATACAAGCTGATCAAATTTTTAATGTTATATACACTACAACTGAATTAATAAAAATTTGTAGTGATGCTTGTCTTAGCATTGTCATTGAGATTTGGCTGGACACCAGGTTAGGTCTCTAATAGCCTACTCTCTAGTTAGAGTTGACCACATGAAATAAAATGTCACAAAATGCTGCACCAAGAAGAAATGTATGCCATGCAAGCTCTGTCCTTGGGTTGTTCTGAGATAGTAACTGAGACTGGGTGTAGTGGCATGCTCCTGTAATCCAGCACTTGGGAGGCTGTAAACAGGAGAATTACTATGAGTCCGATTTATTTATTTATTTGTTTGTTTGTTTGAGTCCAATTTAGTAGTGAGACCATGAATACCCTGTAGACCCTTCCCTAAAATACAGAAAAAAATAAAAATTTTAAAAAAGAAGAGATGTGAACATTTCAGTACAACCCCAGCTACACCTCAGTATCTTCTTCCTCTGCAGCTGTAGTGGTAGCCTGAGGCTTTGCAGGCATTTGTCCATCTGTAGATCTATTTGATTTTTAGAATTCCTCTTCATAATCAAATTTCTCTCTTCTGTTCTAGCTCTATCTTTGTGGAAGCCTCGCCTAAAGCCAGCCCTCGCAGACTCCTCCTCCAGGTGGTATCCCCTACATCGTGCTCTCTCACACGTCTCAGAGTTGCTACGTATGTGGCATTCGTGGTGATGGATGCTACTTCTGAGATGAAGTTGCAGAAGCTCAGCGCATCTCTGTTGGGTGCTTGCCTGTTCATTTGCATGCCCATCCTTCCCTTCTTAGTAGTTGTGGCAGAAGCCACCTGCCATGCTGTTAGGATGCTCAGGTGGCTGTGGAGAAGCCCCCATAGAGAGGCCTGGAGGCTTTGGCAGCAGTGGCCAAGGCACCAGGGATGGCTAACATCACTTGTATGAGTTTAAAAAGCCTGCTTTCATCAGGCTTGTAATGACTGAAGCTCACCACACAGCTTGGCTGCAACCTCCCTGCGAAATCCTTGAGCCAGATCAGCCCCCTGGATCCTAGTTTTCAGAAAATATGAGAAAATAAATATCCCCTACTATAAAACTTCTACATCTGAGGAGAGTTTTTATGCAGTGGTAGAAATTCTCAACCCTTCAAAGTCATGTATGTATATAAGCTGATAATTATTTTTTAATAATTTAATTGAGAAACAAATAGCAATGAGACAATTTCAAAACTGATTAGTAGGATAGCTTCAATAATTAATGCATTGCATATTGCTGTCTTCTTAGTGGTTGTTAAGCTCATAATTATTGAGCATTTATTTTTTTCCACATAGTGTTCTAACTGCTCAACATGAACCAAGTTCAGAAGAACTCTGTGACACTTCTATTGTTATTATTTTAACTTCAGAGATAAAATAAAACAAGTAGTAGGGGAAGGAGAGGCAAAGTACCTTCTCTAAGGTGGAGCCGACAAGTTCTGTCCTCAGGACTTGAACCCAGGCTCAACTTTCAGAGCCCCCTCTTAGGAGTTTGCTGTTAGGCGAGGGTCAGTGTGAGGCACATCTCGAAGCTTGACCAGGGTTGCGAATCTGTTTTCAAACTCATTTGCTCAGGTGTCAGCAAGCCTCACTTCCTGGCTCACCATAAGCTGGATCTCTTCCTCCTCACTGTGGGAAGGTAGTGACAAGTGAGGCCTGTCTTAGTTACTCTTCTCTCATTGCTGGGACAAATCCCAACAACCAAAATGAAGGAAGGAAAGGTTTATTTGGCTCACAGTTACTGGAGGTTTCAGTCCATATTCAGCTGGCTCCAAGGCAGAGTGGCACATGGCAGAGCACAGCAGTTCAGGTTGGCAGAACATCAACAAAGAGCAATCGCTAAAGAAAGTCTGTCTCTCTATCTGTTATATTACATTCAGGGTCTCTGCCCCAGGCTGGAGGAAGTACTCACACCCATAATCCCAGCAGTACTATGACCCATAATCCCAGCCTTGGATTACACATAATCCCAGTGGATCATGAGTTAATCACAAACTGTAGACGTCCCCACCCAATGACTACATGAGGCTTTGGGGGGACAACTAGACACAAACCATAACAAGGCCATACTGGGTGAACTTCTCTTTCTTCTCCAGCACTATATTCCAAATATTTTTCTATGAAACTAAACTTATTTCTCAGGATTACTTTTTAAAAGATTTTGGATGCAAACTGCCAACTTGAAAAGGCAGAAATACTTTAGGCAAACCAGCTAAAATATAGTGAAAGACTCATTTTATCTTTTTTTTTAATTTATGCATGAAAACTGAGAAATTTCATTCATTACCATAGCTGGTGGTTTCTGTCAGTACTATTAAAAAATGAAATTTGTATTTTTACTACATAGCAGTGGTTTTCACCTATGCTTCATTACTGTATATTACTATCTAACTCCTTTGTAGTTATAAGGACAAATAATTATAAAACTTGAAATTCTACAAAAGTAATTTATTTGTTTATTTATTTTACTGGAAGTTGATTAAATCTATGGCCTTACATATGCTAGGTAAGCACCCTATCCTGAGCTATATACACTCTCAGCCCCAAATTCTTTTTTAGTGTTACATGTAAAAATATGAACTTTAATGTAGGTTATTTACTAGTGTAGCAAAGAAAAATGTTTTCAGCAATTGAAAAAGCATTACCTACCTATCTGAATTATTATGGCCCTATTTTTGTAAGGTGTTAGGGTAGCAGGAAAATCCCTTCCATCTCTGAATTTCACAGGAAGATGTCCTTATTATTTGTTATGGAAAGAATGCATTGAAGCTGTTGGTTCTATGCATCATGATGCGTGTGAAATTGGCTCAAAAGAGCCCCATGCTAGTTGTCATTACAAACACAAATCCTACACCTTGGGGAAAAGAAATTCTATAAAATGAGTACCTTCAAAGGCAGGAGATCACTTTAGAGAAAATTAAACCCAGCAGGGAGGGCTCTAAAAAGAGCTAAAACTTGAAAATCAACAACAGTGCAGCTATTCAAGAGGAACTGATTCTAAATGAAGCAAATTCTTTATGTGTTAAAAACGTCTTGTTATATCTTTTTAGTTTTAGGCTATAAGAGAGAATATAACTTTGTAGGATTTCTGAGTATGTCATTCCCTAAACTATATGTTTTGCTCTCTTTTTTCCCCTGAAGCATACTAATTACTTTTTATATGTTTTTTCATGTTTTCCACAAATATATGCATGTGACAGAAAAATGTGTTTTTCTTGAAGGATACTGCAAGTCTTCAGTGAGTTTTTTATTTAGCGTAATGCCTTAAATCTTTTCAGCAGTATACTGTGTAGGGTTGGATTATGCCTTGTATAGTGTATTTTTCCAAAATCAAGTTATTAATTAAATCAATTTGTAAAATACAGTCCAGAGATTTATTTTAGGAAATTTTTATGGGCTTTGAATCTTTATTGCTCCAGATATATTGTAGGGCTTTATCTGCCATTCTAACTCTGCTAAAACACTGGATACGGATGGACCCTGGCACCAGCTGATTGAGCCATGTGCTCTGTTTTTACGAATGACACCCTCAGTAAATTTGTTTGGGCAATTAATGACAGTTGAAGTAAGACTTTTTTTCTGTTTAGATGCTGTAGCTTTCAGCTAATGAGTTTTTCTTTCTTTCTTTTTTTAAAAAAAAAAACACTGTTAGCATGGACTTCACAGAACCAAGTGCAAAATACCACTCCATTTGTTCAGCTTGTGTGTTACAGGGAGTCCCATATACACACTAAACACTTCTATGTAAAAATAAAAGTTCTTTCAAAGCTGATCTTGGGCCTAAGGCTCATTTGAACACATTTATCATTTTAATTAGATTAAAATACTTGGTCTCAATGACTCTGAATACTTAATTTAAGAGTGAACACGTCCTCCCAAACAACACTTGAGTGACTGCTCTTAAAACAAGTCACTTGTGCACAATGACGAGGACAGCTTCCTACACATTAAATCTTTATGTGTTTTTCCTATAATAATAATAATAATACATGAATTATTCTTTTTCAGAAAGAGTTGGGTTATAAGAATACATGAATGCTTTTTTCTTTTTTCAAAACTAGGGAAGGGCTGAAAATATTGCTCAGTGATAGGGCTCCTTTTCGGTCTGCCTGAAGCCCTGTTGTTAGCACTGAAAAACAACCAACCAACCAACCAGCCAGCCCATCAAGCAAACAAAGCTTGGCGAAAGTCCTTGAAAGCACAATTTTCAGCCACAACAGGAAGTTAATGGTGTCTTTGGGTGTAGAATATATGTTACTAACAATTCCCGTTAATAGTTGGCACTTTCCAGAAGAGCACTGATCAGAAGCTCCATTGATGTTTTCATCGCTGACTGTATTAGCCAGTTTCCAAGAAAATGGTTCCAGTTTAGTGGGAGACTCCGGGCAAAACTTTTCCTCCTGTGTGGCCAGGACAGGAGAGGTTGCTGCAGCACGGACAAGCAGCTTGCTCCTGGCAAGACCAGATGCACACAGGGACTGTTTGTCTCTGAATTATCAGATGCCTCTTCACTGCTTCCTGGGCTTTGAGTGGATGCTTCTTATTTGGTGGATGACAACTTGCTAAGCAGTCCTTAATCCCCGGCAGTCTGAGGAACAGATACAGACTTTTTTTTTTTTTTGTCTTTTTGAGACAGGGTCTCGCTATGCAGTTCAGGCTGGCTTTAAGCTCACTTTGTAGCTCAGGCTGGTCTCGAACTCACAACAATCCTCCTGCCTCAGCCTCCCGAGTGCTGGGATTACAAGCATGCGCCACCACGCCCGGCTCCAGATACAGACTTTTACGTAGCACAGAGATGCTCATTTCCTTCGTTTGCTTTCCTTTTTTCCCTATTCTACTTACTGAACCTGTTCTGTTAATTAATTCAAAAGTTTGAGACATAAAAGAACCCGTTATTCATCTTCTTAAAACCATTATTCTCTGTCTTCTGGTACTCAGAGATTCTGAGGGCTCTTCACTAAAATAACTGCCTTGCTCGGTGTCATGTTTATGTTGTAGGATGGTTGCATTTTCTTTCAGCTGTATGTAAGCCACAGTCTGAATTTTTCTCCAAAGCACAGTTCTTCTGAGAACTTATGACTGATTTACTCATGATGGACATTTCCTGTCAAACAAAGCTTAAAATTCAATACAATTAGAAAGGACGTGACACAAGTGAAAGAGACACACAGAGAATGTGAGATTTAGCCTCCATCTCAGGCTCTGCACCTTGCCCCAAGTATGTTTGGTCTCGTCTGAATTTCAATAGATAATAATAATATATTGTTAATATCAATATTAATCAATGTTAATATCTAATCAATATACTGATCTACTAACTTTATAAAACTTACCAAAGTGATATTTATAAGCATGCTGCATATTTTACATGTATGTACAACTCTTAATAGTACACACACACACACACACACACACATATATATATATGCATGGTTAGAATATATTAAAATATAAGATCATAAAATAAACGTTTTAAAAGCACATTTTGATTCTTGTATTTGCTTAGGGTATTAGTTTGTGATTTGGGCATCTGTTGTTCTTTTGTTGTACCTGGGATCAAATTCAGCATCTTTTTGCTTGGCAGGCAGGCACTTATACCACTGAGCTATATTCCCAGCCCTCATCTATTTTTTTTTTAATCGCAGATGAATTACCCAGGGATGAAAGTCTTGTCTACTTCAAACATAAATGGGCTAATGGCTGTCCAACACAGACCACTGCTTAAATAATACAACAGAGTATTGTGATACATTCTAAAATTGTAACCTCTTACAGATATGTTGAGTGCTTCATTTAAAAAATTATTACAATAAGTGACATGTTGCCAGTAATTCCCTCCCCCGAGATAATTAATGTCCCTTGCTTTGGACACACTTATCCTGTCTTTCTTGCCAATTTCTGAAGCAATTCTAGAAGTTCTTTTTCCTGAGTTTCTTCATGAAGTCTGACTTTAAAAAATACAGTGAATGCTGCTGTCAAGTGCCATCCAAGGCAAAGGCAGCCTGGTGAGACGCTGTGCTGTGTCCTCATCTACCCCATTCACCTACTCTGTCACCACACGACTTCTGGCTCTTCCGCAAAATCAAAATGACCGTGAAAGGGAAACATATGAGTCCAGGCAGGACAGTGGGCAGCCTGCATAGTGCAACTAAAGAGATTAGGAAAGAAGACTTCTGGAAATGCTTCAGTAAGTGGTGAGAATAATGGGATAAACATGTTGGCAACGAGGGGACATGTTTTGAGGGGGATTAGTGTCATTACCTACATGGCTATTTGGTACATTCATCTGGTTAAGAGCAGAGCCATGAGACATAGAAGTCCCCTAGAAGGGTCACATCCTTTATTGAGTCATATTTTGCATCTTCACTGCCTTAGTTTGGAGAAAAATGTTTTTGCCTTCTTCTTTGCCTTTGTCTCCAGAAGCCAAGTGCTCACCTGGGATCAAAGTCTTCTGGCCTGGAAGCAGCAGCCCAGGCGGCGCGGAGCATGCAGGTGGCTCACTTCTGAGCCAGGGTCTACGCGCGGGTGCTTGCCAGGTAAAGCGGGAAGCTGAGGAGGGTTTGGCCTTGGCCGAGAGGAGAGGGAGAAACCTGGACGCAGGCCTGCCCTAAGGCCCCTCAGTGCACCTGCCTGCACCAGTGCTTTCCAGGTCAGAGGCCTGCCCCCTCCTAAGTCCTCTCCCTGCACCTTTGAAATATGAATCTGCACCTTAGGAGCCTGGCCAGGGCCCTATCCTTTTGCACTGGCTCGCTGGAATTTGGCCTCTTTCCTCACGCAGTAGTCTTGACCTCAGCTGCCCTCATGTCTGCAATGCTGGCTGCCTTGCTGTGTTCAGTAAGCGTTCAGCTTAATTTCTCTTTCGCATTTCTGCGCAGAGGAATACAGGCATTGTGCGAAAGGAGCTAATGGAGTGGCAAGAAGTGCGAGTATGAGTGTGTGCGTGCTTGCGTGCATGTGTGCATGCTTGCTTGCGCATGCGCATGTGTGTTGCCATCCTGCTTTGGCTTTTGGGAATCCTCCACCAAATTGTCAAGTGAGATTGTAGTTGGTGGATTTGCAGCATTTAAGTCTCGCAGACGTGAGGTCCACTTCTATATCTTACCTCATGTACTATTTACAGTGTTCTTTAGTCTTCTTCAGTTTCTGCTTCTGTAAAATGGGAATAGTATATCTATCCCATTATGAGGATAATTAAACTAATATATGTGAACTTTTCATTAAATATTGATACAGTGCTTATTACTGTCTCTGTGTAGGGCCTATCGCTGGTCTTCTGGTGGACACAAGCCAAGAATTCAGACTGGTCCCGACAACTGAATTCCTCAGTGTGTACTGCGTTGGACCTATTAGTGTTTGGTAGGACATGGTGAGGGCTGATCCAGCAGGCTTCTCAGGCCCTCCTAGTCCTAGAATAGTGTGGTCACTTTATCACAATGTTCTGCCTATTTCCTGCCTTTCTGGAAAATTTGAAGTACAGTGTTGACTGGAGGACCAGCCCAGAAGCTGCTGAGTTTCAGAAGAGCAAAGCTGGCTGGGATGCCTGGCTAGAGCCTGAGTGGATACAGCACCTGGCCAAGGCTAAGTTTGCCAGCTGGCATCTCTGGTCATCTGGAATCAGAAGGACGATCCCAGAGTCTTTATGTCTTTGTGTATCTGCATAACTCCTACGCCAAGGTAATCGCAACCCATGGCATGCAAAGGCCTCTCAGCACTAAAAAGGGCTTCAGAGACTAACTCAGAGCTCCTGTAACTCTGAAAGAGTTGAGCCCCAGGAGGTCAAATGATTTGTCCAAGTTAGTGAAGGAGCTGGGCCTCAGAACACAGGTATCTTTGCTTCCTTTTCCCTACTTTCTTTGAAGGAGTTAATTACAATTGCTCCCATGTTTCATTTCTTTAAAAGAAAAATCTATGTTCAAAAGTTCCCTGTTTATAGCAGTAGCAGTTGAGATTACAGTAATATTTTCAGTTTCCACAAACCCCAGAATGATATGAATTTGCACCACCTACGAACTGTCTTGAAGTTTGCTGTGTGGGAGGTGAGGATGGACTAGAGGAAGTAGAGGGGCGGGAGAGAACTTGTAAATGCATGCTCCCTGCTTGATTCCACCCCTAGTTAATGCTTTTAGAATATCTGCAATGACTCAGGAATACTTTGCATTCAGGGGCTGATTTTTTCATTCAAAGTTCATTGCTGCCTTCTCTGTGCTCCACATCATACAAGGTCGAAGTCACAGATAGTCAACACCTGTGGTCTACAGGGCTCCAGAGCAAGGCAGCAGCTACAGGAAATGGTTATGGCACATGGCCTCAGGTTGTTAATGTGAGACCATTAGTTTCCATTACTGTAAATCTTGGCTTTTACTGCTTCTGCCAATGCACATTACCAGCATTATTTTTTCAAATATTTTATATGAACGTCTACAAAACAGTACTGAACTATTGTGGACTGATCAGGCTCAGCATCTTCCAAACAGGTGCATGGTGAAGGGTTAAATAAAGGAGGCAATTTTAGGGCACCAGGAGGATCAAAACACTAGCAGAAATCAGGATTCTCTGAGACAAAGAACTTCTCTGGATGGCCCGTATTTGTTTGGTATTAAGACAAAGGAAGGGGGTACTGAGGAAAGCTCAGGAACTGAGCAGGACCTTGGGAGTCAGGTCAAAGATTTTTCCCAAGTAGTACATTGTGCCAGACAGGAGAAATAACATCTCTAGGTTCACATTTATTTCAGGAGAGGGGAGTCTGTAGCTGCTGTCTCTAGTGAGTTGGGGTTGGAACTAAGTGTCCTCAGCTGTGACCTTGTCTTGTCCTTTGAGTTGTCACAGCATCACAAGCTACTACACGCCTCTCAGCCAGGACCTGTGACTCACAGAGGTTCAGTTACTGAGTCTACTGCCCATCTCCAGACAAGGGGTCCATGAGTTTACTAGGCTCATAAGTAAACATAGAAAGCCAATCAATTAATTTTAAATATTGCTCAGAGCAATTTTATGGTGGTCTCCATCACTGACTAAAGCTCCTTTCATTTGAGCAAAAGTGTGTAGTTTTACAAAATGGTAGTTTGTTTGATATCTGGTGATTGGTTTCAGGAGCAAATGAATTTGCTTGCAGTTCAGAGGGAATAGCGATAAATTGGTATTTGCAAAGTGCTTTCATCCATATTAGAGAAAATGTAAAACTTAGTTGATCTGAAACACAATAAGATTTGAAATGCCTGTGATTATCTTCTAGATCACATGGGGAGTGCACTGGAATGAAAAAGCAGAGCTGGACAGGGAAGAGGAGAAAGAATCTATTTAAGATTACTAAATTGCTATCTGTTTTGATAAGGTAATTGGCCAGAAAATTAAATGCACTGTGTAGAACAAAGCTGTTTTCTGTAAGCTGGTACAGCCAAATGTCATTTTTATTCATTAAGTACAGGAATATAAGGAAGAAATATGCAGCCAAAAATTAAAACTACAGAAAAAATACAGTCAACAAAAACAAATAAGGCTATTTAAAGCACATTGATACTTGCATTTGAGCCTTTATTATTCAGTATGGTATTGATAGAATTACCTTCTTCTGATTCTCCTCTGACTACATCTACCCTCCAGCATTCTTCTTTAGAAGAGATTTGCATGAACTGCAGAGAACACTCAATCATGGTGCAAGTAATTTCTAATTATTAATTTCTAATTTCTAATCCTGAGTATGATTTAAATGACAAACTGGTTAATCTGTTGTTTTAAAATTCTTCATCTATACAGTGATGTTTTGGGTTCAATCATCCTTGAATGTTGTTTACAGCTGTAGAGAAAAGATTTTAATTTTAGTACTATCTTAAAGGTAGAGGACTACCTTTGATAAGAATCTGAACTTAAGTAGAAATTTACACAGGAATTCAAATTAAGAATCCTAGCTTTCGAAATCCGAACTCATTTCCTGATGTTTTGGTTTGTTAAATTTATATGTTATTGATATGCACCCCATATTAGAATTCTTTTATTGGTTACATGCTGCAAATGCAAGAGGACAAGGCAGGTAGGGGTGATCTGACCCATTTAGAAATCTTACCAGATTTCTAAAACCTACTGTGACCATAGCCAACCAGCTTGTCTTTCTATAGCAAGAGCTACCATGGGTGAAGTGTTCTGGGACTAAACTCACATCAGGAAGCCCAAAAGAACATCTTGTTTGCACTCCAAGATGGCATCCTTCCTCCTCTCAGAAGCTATAATAAGAATTAAACTTCATTTTTAATCTGTCCATCTGCTTTGGTTGATACTGTTGGAAAATGCTGAAGACAACTGTTGAGGAAATACAAAAGTTGAAGGAAGTCCTGAAATTCTTTAAGGGAAGCTTAGTGAAATACATTTAAAATGATTGGATTTCAATTTTATTGATTTCAACTGTGATCTGCGGGAACTTGGGAAATTGCTTACTTATATTTTTAGCTTTAATTTACTTACCTGAAAAGTGCAGATATTGTTATATCATTCATCAGGATTTTTAAAAGATATTTGGAAAAAATTAACATTCCTGGAACATAATAAATATACAATACATAATATATAATAAATATACAACACATAATAAATATACAATTATTATTATTAGCATTTTCTTTCTACCAACTAATCACCTTTACAATATTTGCTTACATTTCAAAGGGCATTTGTGCACCTTCAGCAATAAACATAAGCAATAATAAGCAAGATATCTGGTAGGAGGAATATGAGATGCACAAGATGACACAAAGCTTGGACTTCACTACTTTTGAGAATCATCACTTCAGAGGGCAACAGCTTTGAATTTTCTTCCCAATGATATGACATCAAGGCTCTCATTGGGACAGGCAGTTTTAGCAAGGTTGTCAGGGTGGAGCAGAAGACCACCAAGAAACCTTTTGCCATAAAAGTGATGGAAACCAGATTGAGAGAAGGCTGAGAAGCATGTGAGGCTGAGCTCTGCGTCCTCAACTGTGTTAGCCACCCTTATATTCTGCAGCTCATGGAGATCTTTGAGGTCCAGGACTAAGTTTACCTGGTGATGGAGCTGGCCACTGGAGGGGAGCTCCTGGAGAGACTCATTGCTCAGGGATCCTTTACTGAGCTTGCTCAGGGATCCTTTACTGAGCGGGATGCTGTCAGAATCCTCTGCATGGTTGCAGAGGGGATTAGGTATTTGCATGATTTGCTAATAACACAGAGGGACCTAAAGCCTGCAAATCTCCTATACCACCATCCAAGTGCAGAATCCAAAATTTTAATCACAGATTTTAGATTTGCTTGCTCTGGGAACAAAAGTGGTGACTGAAGGTTAAAGATGTTCTATGGCACCCCAGAGTTCTTGGCCCCTGAAATTTTCCTAATGAAACCCTGTACCAGTGCAGTGGATATGTGGGCTCTGGGTATAATCATCTATGTTTTACTTAGTAGATCTCTGCCTTTTGATGACAAAAGCCATACAGAGCTTTTACAGGAAGATTCTGAAAGGCAAATACAACTATACAAGAGAGGTAAGAGATTGTTATGTCATGTTATGTTGGTGTAGAACAGTTTCTGAACCTTGGCATTGTTGATTCTCAGGGCTGGATGATTCTTTATTATGGATAGAGAGGGGCTGCATTGTACATCATAGGATGCAAAGCAGAATCCCCAGCAAGTGCCCACTAGGTGCCTCTAACACAGCCTCCCCAGTTGTGATCACCATTCAATGTCCCTTGTTGAGCAAAGTTGCTCCTGGATGAGCACCATTGATTTCAAGGAGGCAGAGGCATTCTTTGACTACTGAGCTGTGTGTGGCTAACATGTGACACTGATGACCATGGAAGTCAGTGAGCTGGTGTGAAGTCTCCTCTGCAGTCACCATGCAGAGCCTGAGCTGACTGACTCCCACTTTGCAGACGTTCAGCATGGTGCTTGGGTGTTTGGTGACAGATTTTCTCCCTCAAATCTGAAAACTCCAAGCACTCTTTACAAAGTAGTGTCTCCTCAGAGATGTGTTTAACTTCACAGCTTGCGTAAAATAATCATGCGTTGTTTAAACTTGGAACTCCCAGTGTTCATGAATGTGTGAATTTTTTGTTGTTTTGGGAAGAGAATGAAAATTGCCAAAGCTTCGTGTAGGAAGAAAAACAAAACAGGAAACTCATTTCATGTAGTATAAATGGACAAATTTAATCCCTCATAAAAATGTTGATGGTTTGATTAAAACTACTTATAATGTACCATGTATTTACTGTACTTTCTTAAAATCAAAATGAAATAAGAGTAACATTTTTATGCTCTGGAAGAAATTTAATGCCTTATTATACATGTCTATGTATTTTTTTAAAAAAAACTGATACAAATTAATTCATGAAGACTAAATGTTATAAAGGGAAGAGGAAAGGATGAGAGGAATTCAGACAATGCCATGCCATTGTTTATTAAAAATTTGAAAACATGTGAACCTCAATAATAAGCAAAGAAATGTAAAAGAAACTAAAGTACCTCTTTTTGGTCTTTCAAAATGATAAGATAAAAGCCCGGGATTATTGCTTTTAGAAGTATAAAGAGATTATCCCTGTCATCCATGGAAGGTACATTGTCACACGTTTCCTGAAAAGTAGGTTGAAAGTGTGGGTCTAGAAGTATGAACAATTATGTATTTGCTGCTTCTGAGAATCTGAAGAAGTAATCTCAGGTGCAAGTAAGGTTTCAGGGTAAGGATGCTATTTGAGCTCTAAGAGAGTGTTTGAATAAACTGTGAGAAATCCATATAGTACAGCATAGTGGTACCTAAGCCGTGAGTATTTTAAAACTATAAGCATATTAGAAGATGTCCAGGTAAACTGTCCAGGGGAGAAAAAGTAGGCTACTTTATAGCCTGTGTATATGGTATCCTCATGTTCATGTAGGAAAGTGTTCACCTAGGAAAAAGGCTAAGAGGAATGTTAACCTGTATCCTGGGTTGGAAAGTCTGGATCCTTTCGGCTTTTTTCTTTATACTTTGAGACCCATTATATCTTTGGTTTGATTTTGCTTACACAGAACACATATTTATACTTTGGCCATCTATTGTTTTGCAACAAACTGTATCAAAGCCCAGTGGTTTAATCCAATAACCAGTTTAGCGAGACTTGGAATTCTGTGGGTTGATGAAGCTCAGCTGGTTGACTTCCTCTCACCTGTGGGGTGGGACTGTAGCCTTCTGAGTGCTGGATTAGGACACAGGGCCAGTACACCATGAGGGCTCATTCTAGCTTCTGACATCTTGGTGGAGGTGGCTGGAGAGTTGGGTTTGACTAGGTCACAGGGACTGCATATCACTTCTTTTTCAGCCTCTCTGAGGGTTGCAGGATCCCATTTTCTCCATGAAGCTTTCCCAGAAGGGAATCCAGACTTCCTACATGGCATTTATGGGATTGTAAAATGGAATCTTTGGCCATGGATATCGTGGTTGGCTCCATCTCATTTTGACCACATACAGTCACTCACAGAATGTGGCTAGGGTGGGCAAGGTCCACTGGGTTCTATGTGTAGACCAGAGCTCTCAATTACTTACTTTAATGGGAGAAGATGAATACATTTTGTTGAAAAGGTTTAATTTGGATGGACGCTATGACATGCCCCAGGAGATGGTTCGTGTGCTCCTGATTTACTCTGGGTAGGTGGCTAGACAGACAAGTGAAGAAGCAGCGACTGAAAGGGGAGGCAGAGGAAGGAAGGAGGATCAGGCCAAAGTGGGCCGGTCTCAGGCGCCAGAGGAGCCACTTCCTGGCAATGTTCAGCGGTGGAGGGCCAGGTTCTCACACTCATACGGATCTATTGGTGAGGTCATTGTTGGCGGTAAATCTCTAACTTTCAGGATTGAGGCAAAGAGAAAAAGAAGGTGCTAGGTTTTAGAAACTAAGCACATCAATTAAAAACTGAGCATACCTCCAGAGAAGTAGGGCCCAAAGTGGACATGAAAACTAACACTTTCTCCACTCTAGAAGCCCCAAGGCCCCCAGTGGTGTCCCAAGGTCCCCCAGCACCTGCTTCTTGGGCACATGACTATAGATTCAGAGTAGCAACAACACACACTGTGAAGTGGTAGTGCGACACTATCATGCATTACTAGATATATATTCCCCTGCTTTCTTCCCTGCATTTGTCAGGCACATATGTCTGTTATATTAACTGTCATATTAACATCTTTTAATGTCATCAAACATTTTATCTTAGGTTGCCATAACAAATGGCACGTGCTGGGTAGCATAATGAACAGACACTTACTTCTTACAGTTTTGGAGGCTGCATAAATCCAAGATCAAGGTACTGGGAGGGTAGGTTTTATTATGAGACTTCTTTCTCATGGATTTACTCTGTGTGCACATGATTTGACCTTAGGGTGCTCACAGAGGGAGTGAGAAGATGCCTCTCTTCTGGGCATGACTGGACATGTCTAAAAATCCAGGACTCTGGGAGGCTGAGGCAGAAGACACAGACACAAGTTCAAACTCAACCTGAGCAACTTGATGAGATACTGTTTTGAAATAAAATTTAAGGAGGCAGGAAGTATAGCTCCCAGGGTTAGTGTCCCAGGTTTAGTTTGCAGTACCACAAAAACAATGGATGAATAAATGAATGAATGAATAAACAAATAAATAAGCAAACACTAATCCTATCAGGTGATATCCTCACCTTTAGCTTAATTTTAGTTACTCTCTTTTAACTTCCATCATTTCCCTTGTAGGCTCATCTTCAAACAACCATACTTGGAATTAGAGCTTCACTGTGTGAGTTTCGGATGTTCAACAATGTTCAGTTCATAATGATGTAGGAAAACTATAGCTGCATTCCTCTGAGTTGTCAGAAGTGCTGAGTTTGTGGTCTCACAACATCAAGGAATGAAGTTGTGAACCAAAGGAGGAAGTTAGAAGAGTTTCATTGGATATAAGGAGAACAAGAATAGTTCCTAGATTTCCAGGAGGGGCCCTGAATAGGTGGTCACTGAGGCCCTGTGTGAAAGGTAATTTATACAACAAAGTCATAATAGGAGTATGATGTGAACAGTAAGTCACATAACAAGGTACATGGAAAGAACCGAGCATCGGGGGATGGCAGGCTAGCATGGGTCCATGCGTTCTGTCACCCACCTGCAGGTCTGATGCTTATTAGGGCCCACTGGACCAGGTAGTGTTTATTGTACCATCACCTCGAGTGGCTGTTTATCTTTTAGGACCTCCCTGATAGGTCTGCATCCTGAAGCCTGGATCTCTTCAGCTTTGCCTCCAGCCACAATTCTGATATCTATTTTTTGTGCCATCTTTTCTAAATCCACAGCCCCATCTTTGACTGAATATTAATTTTTATCCAACTTACCTGACTGTATTAATAATATTAAGGAATTGTATGTTGAGAGACTCAGAAAATTATAATTTTTTTCTGTGGTCTTATTATTATATACTTAGGACTTATGGACAAGCCTAGTAATTCCAAATTTACTTACCTATTAGTGTAACTATTGATTCTGGGGACACAGGTGTAGTATAAAGTTGGATTATGCAACCAGTTCTGTGTTCACTAAACATTGGTCATTTCAAAAACAGTTCACTGTACCTCTGCATTTATAAAGTAGTAGTAATAGAGGTATCTACCTAATAAGATTGTTATAAAGATCAGCAGAGCCTAAAGAAGTGTTTAGAATAGTTGTTGATGTTGATCTACCTGGAGCCAGCATTACTTCTGAGTTCCATTGTTTCTTTTGGTGTTCCTTTTTCCCTCCCCCTGCAGTACCTGTGATGAAGCTGGGGCCTTATCTGAGCTAAACAGGCACTCTACCACCAAGCTACATCTTCAGCCCCTTTTTAAAAATTTTAGTGTCTTATTAAATTTCTCATGCTTACCTCAAACTTCCCAAACTCCTGTCTTAGCCTCCTGGAAAGGTGGGATTGCAGTCAAGCGTCATCAGGCCCAGCCCATTGTTACTGTTAACACAGGAAAGCAAGGTTGAAAGATCAGATATTGCTGGACAAATTATTAGTTTCTTGCTTTTTTGTTTTAACCAGAAAAATTTCATTTTTCAAGTGTTCCACTTTTATCTTTTAAATGGAATAGTGAGAAAAGGCTGATATTAAATTTTAATACAAATAATAAAATCAGTCTTGTCATTAAGTTTAGAATCATATATTTTCTTTTGTGTATTTAGTACAGGGTCTCCAGGGTCTTATTATACAGACTGGACTCATAGTGATTCTCCTGTTTTCAGCCTCCAAAGCACTGGGATTATAGGTGCGCACTACCACGCCCGGTCTTAGTCACCTTCTCGGCGCATCCCAGGGGCAGGGCTGGCACGCAGGCCAGGGACCAAACCTGTGCCTGCATATATTACTATCTAACTGGATTCCAGTGGATCACAGTAGTTTTTGGTGTAAAATACTTTGATGATAAAACAAATCTTATAACCAAATTAGGCAAGTGACAAGGAAAAGCACTGTTATATGGATATGAACAGAAAATTATTCTTATCTGCTTAAAATCACTTGTGATTTCTATACTGTTAGGAAAAGAGACTGCACACTAATGTAAAGAAAGAAGAAAGACACAAGCCACAAGGTGGTCACCAAGAGAGATTTGTAACAAAAAGTACTATTTTTAGAACAGTTAACTACAGTTAGTCCTTAATTCTCTTAAGCTACAAATGTTAAGACATACACAAAAAATAAAAGAACATTTTCTACATTTCTTTTAATTCTTCCAAGGTAGTGAGTAGGTCAGTACTGGCATTAAGTTTTAGTTTCATTCTTTTTGGGGGATTATTGTTGTTTTATATAAATTCGCCTGTTTCTTTTGGACAAGACAAACAAATAGGCCAAGAAGCAGAGCCAGATGAGGAAAAGAAGAAAGAAAATGGAAAGAAGTCCTGAGTTATCCACAAATACTGTAATTTACTTGCAAGAAAATTAATTAAATGATCCTTAGATAAAAGAAAGTTCTACATTAACTTTTACATGGTTTACTATCTCTTAACTCAGAGCAACTACTAATTCTTGTCCCACTCCCTGTTATTATTATTATTAGTTTGTGTTCTGTGTATTCAATCCAGAGACTCTCACAAGCTAGGCAAGCACACTGAACCAGGGCATCTGGGATTTTTTTGAGGGCCCAGATTTACCATAGTAGTAATACATGGAATTAGTCTGAGGAGTACTGGGTAACATTCCTAGTCCATTTCTCTAGGAGAAGGCAGTAATAATGGAGATTTGCATATTTTATACTTTGAAAACCATTTTTCTACCCTTGATTTGACTCAATCCTAAGGAAGCTCTTATGAAAGTGATGAGGGTCTTTGTTTTTGTGAGGAAGAAACTGAGACCCTGGGGTTGTGGTACTGTGTGTGGCTCGCTAACCTGGCCAGTCCGGATATGCTGGCCCCCGTCCCATGGTCCTGTCCCTGCACCGAGCGGTACGGGCTGAGCCAGGCAGTGCTGACTGCTGAGAAAAGCCACACCAAGGTAAACGTCTAGGTAGGGGTGAATACTGAGCCTGTGAGGAGAAAGCAATGCTTTGTTAAAAAGTGAAAGCTGAGAAAGCTGCAGTGGATGCTGAATGATGTCTTTGGGTGACAGATGGTAGGTACAGTGGGAATCTGTGTGTGGTTTCCTGTTACTTTTGGTCATATACCATTATTTTTCCAAAATATGGAGTATACATACACAGCTTTTATCCATTTGTAGGATAAATACATACATACATAATAGTTTTTTACTTTATTAAACATAAACGGGGCCGGGGAGATGGCTCAGTGGAATAAGCACTTCCCTGGCAAGTGCTAGGGCCTGAGTTCAATCCCCGGTTCCAAAACAAAACAAAATAAACATAAACAAAAATAAACTTTGGATTAAGTAGATAAAAGTAAAATAGAAGCTCATTTTCTTCCCATACCTTCCTTTTTCTAATATATAATGTCAAATGGACTCATAGGTACTTTCCATTTGTTCTTTATGGCTCAAGAATTCTGTAATTTATAACTGAGTTTTGCATAATAAGCTTTGGCCAAAGAACTTTTATCTTTCTTTTATTTTTTAAGGAAATGGGGATTGAACTCAGGCCCTTGCACTTGCCAGGAAAGTGTTTATTCTATTCAGCCATCTCCAGGCCCTGCTGGTCAAAGAAATTTTCCCCAGGATACTGCTTACATTATTTTCCAAAACTTCATTTTAAAGTACATTCATTTAGTGTCAGTTTAATGAGCTCCCCATAAACTTTGCTGTACATATTTTATACTTTCCAGATAGGTTCAGTGGCTAGTCTTAAAGAGTTATGTTGGAGATTTCTAATTCAACCTTCATTTAAATAGTCTTGGGCCCAGGCAAGTGTGTCTGTGTCGAGGACTGAGGAGATGTCCCAGAATGGGAGGGTATGCACCACGTCAGGCCCTGATGTGCTTGGCCTCGGCTTGCAGGTTGGCACCGTATTTCCCTCACATTTGAGTATTTGACTGACGTATTCATGTATTTTATAACACTTATATAATATTTAGAGATAAATATTCTTCATATCTCATTTACCTAAGCTGTAGACAAAAAGAAAAGGAGTAATCCCTTTGATTACTGCTTTCTTATTCAGATTTGAGGTTAACAGATGCTAAGAGGTTGGTGTGTGGGGTGCATATGCATCCAGTCTGATTTTTTTTTCCATTACACAAAGGCAGAGATAGTAGATTGTGAGGACTGTCTTTCCTAGACACAGAATTGTTTTCAAAAAGCACAATACTCAGAAATTGTGTTTTATATACAGGAAAAGTATAGGCAATTTTCTCCTTTTTATAGAAAACCTTAGGTTTTTTTTTTTTTTTTTTTTTTTTTTCCCCACGTAGTATGTGTTGTCTATGGGAAATTTTGTTCCCTCTCCTGGGTCCAGCTGAGATTCTCCAGTGTGCTGTGCAGCGCTCATCCCTGAGCTGCTACCTCGGGTCTGTGGGTTGTTAGGAAGTGCAGAAGAGTAGAGGTATAAAGCAGCAGCCCTTCTTTGGCCTCGTCTCTGCAGTTGCCACGGTGTGCTGCTCCAGCTGTACTCAGTCTGTGCAGCTGCTGTCACTACTGACAGAGTGACTTGGTGAGACGCCAAGCAGCAGGCTGTGCGCATTGGCCCGGGCCTAGCTCTGCCACTAGCCTAGTCTCATCTGTATCAGCTCCGAACTCAGAGACTCTGTGTTGGAGGAAGGGCCTGGAGGGGCCCCTTCTGCTGGAGGGCCCTATGTGTTGCTCCCGGTCCTGCTGTAGAGATGGCTGCGTCGTCTTGAGTTGTGAGGAAGCTTTCAAAGGGAGTGAGAAGTTGATGACTCCTGACCGAGGCTGCTTTCCACTCTATCTAGTTCTCAGAATCACAGGGACGACCAGTGTGGGGAAACGCTAGCCTGATGCGGACAGCGAAAAGCAGCTGCAGTTCCCCGCGCAGCTCCTCTGAGGGGCGTGGGCTGCTCACTCCCAACAGGAGCAAGCTGGACAGACATCTGGCGAGGAATTCCCATGCACCGGTCAGAATTTCCGTGTTTTTCTTTTGCTAACAAGATCCTTTTTCTGCTCCCAAAAGTGGTTTTTCAGACTTTCTAGATATTATAAAAACACAGTGTTTGACTTGCTTGTTGGAAAAGCCTCTGGCCTTGGTAGGCACTGCTCTAGCTGTAAATAGGAATCTCTCTGTGTGCTTTAACTGAATTCATTTGATATAGTCCTATTTATTTATGCTTCTTTTTAGCTGTGGCCAAGCATTTCCCACTTGGCAAAGGACTTTATAGACAAGCTGCTGATTTGGAGCCCAGTCATCGAATGTCAGCGGGCCAGGCCCTGGGCCATCCCTGGGTTTATCACTGTGGCTGCAGGGGCTTCAGTAGAGGCTTTTCACAGAGCCACCTCCGGGAACCTCGCACGGAGGGGCGGCCCCACTCTTCGAGTCCTGCGTCTGCTCAGTCCTCTAAGTCATGTTACTCTCACAAATCAAGACCAAAGTGGCGGGGAGATGGCTCAGTGGAATAACTGCTTCCCTGGCAGGCGCAAGGGCCTGAGTTCAATCCCTGGTTCCACAAAACAAACAAACAAAAAAGGACCAAAATGGAGCAAAAGAAGCTCAAAGATGGCAGAAACATGTCTCTCTGCACTTCTGTAAGCAGATGACCTCTAGGATCATTTTTACCCAACTTTAAACCCGATCTAACTTCACTAATACCGTTCCGTCAAGAGGGACCATCTATCTCATCGTGGCTACGGCAGCCTGAATGGCTGAGAACTCGGGAGCACGGCATGACTTTGGAACAGTGTTGACATTTTTGTTGGTTGGGTTTAGTCCTGGGGTTTGAACTCGGGGCCTCATACATGCTCAGCAGGTGCTCTTTTAGTTTTATTTTTGAGAGACAGAATTGCAACCCAGGATGGTCTCAAATTTGTGATCTTTTTGCCTCGGCATCTCAAGAATCTGGGATTGTATGCGTGCACCTCCACAGTGCCTGGATTTAGTCATCATTATTTTTAACATGTTTTGGCCTCTTGTTTTCCCTGTATGTATATTTATTTCCTAAAACTGTAATGCTACAAAAAGATTTATGCACACTTAGATCACTGGAGATAGTTGGTGAAGAAAATCTCTGACGTTTTGAATGGACTAAATAAGATCTGATGTTTTAAGGACAGGAGAAAAATATGTAGTCAAATACAGGGAATAAATTTATTTATCTTGAGATCACTGATTTTTATTTACGATTTGGTGTATGCCCATGGCTACGGGACACTCAGGGATTAGTACCATCTATGAATTGTGTATTTCTGCAAATCTGCAAATGTCTGTGAAAAACTATAACATATAGGGCATATACAAAGAACCACGTGATACAGATTCTCTCCATTAGAGACACTACTCAGGGCACTATTTATTGAAAAATACACTTTCCAAACTAGACAATAGTCACTTTTTCTGGTGCAAGCACTCGTTGCTCACTAGACCTCATGAAACGTGTGTGATCTTTTCACTCCTTTTTGCTACTACCCATGGTTTCTGATGAGCACAATTCTATAACTATTTAATCCATTGCTTTGATAACTCTACATACCCTCTTTGAAATAGCTATAAATAGTGCATAAAAGAGGTAATGATTTATAATGCTACTACTTTCTGATTTCTTGCATGATTGGCAAATAGTTTAAAATAGAAAAGATCATGTAATTTTGTCCTTAAACGTACTTTGGTCCAAGTGACATGCTGTTATTTATTTATTTTTTTTTGAAATGGATAAAGTGTAGTTTACTTTTTCAGTGAACTATTATTTAGAATAATATTATTTAGAGAAAGACAATCCTCTCATTTGTAAAAATAAAGATTAACTAGGAGATCTTTAAGTAAAAATTGTCAGAGACCAATTAAACTATGATCACAGTTGTATTTGGAACCCAAAGTTGGCCGCGCTACAGACTGTGGCGTGCAGTGGTGGCTGTGGGGGAGGGCTTGGTGAAACTGAGACATTGCTTACCAGGCTTAACATTTCTTCTGTTCTCTACAAAACACCTGCAGGTCACGTGGTGCTTGCAGTGACCCAGGTAGTGTCCCCTAGGCACTTGCCTTTGCTGAGCTACTGGCTTTTAGGATTCCCCCCCCCCCCCATACTTGAAAGATTAGATACATATGCTAGCTACTGGAATGTGGTAGTCATTTCACAATGCAACCATATATGAAAGCATTTCATTATATATGTTAAATGTTTTATTTACTATAATTATGCTAAATGAAATGAACGGACAGTTTTTAACTTAAGCAAAATTAACGTGATTATGGATCTTGTGTCCTAAACATTTTCGCTCTGACTGCATTTTTAACAGATATTTTTCATACACAGTGTCATTTCATTTGGCCTTCACAATGTGTCTATGAGCTAAGTGGTTATTTTTAATTTAGCTTTATGTATGAGGAAACTAATGCTCACAGATATGGAGCTATCCAAGATCACCAGCAGATGAAAGGAAGCAGGTTCAAGATGGAGAAACTCCGATCTCATTTTTCAACCTCCATCTTGGATCATTTCCAAGAAATAAGAATACAAAAGGTGGGCTCTGACGTTTTAGAATTTGTTTATTTTGCCACAAAGAAATGGTGAGGTACAATATTATGCAAAGTTGTGGCATAAACATTGGTAGCTTCTGTGGATAGTTGACTTTCCCATTCTTGGCCTGTGGAGGACACTTTGAGATGCTTTTCTGTCACTGTCACATTCCGTTGATGAGAAGCCTTCTGCAGTCATCCTCAATTCAAGCTCAGGGCTCTGTTTTTGCAGAGGCAAGAAAGGATACTGAATACTGCCCGACAAGATGGGGCTGGGCTGGGGAGGGTGTCTGTCTAGGCTCAGGGAGTGGCAGGAGGGGCGGGGGTGGAATTCAGAGACGCTGTTTGCAGCACAGGGGCCAGGAAAACTCATTCAAGTGAAGGGCCACAGGGTTGAGGCACCTCCATTCACAGCACTCTGGGCTGCTGCAGCAGGAAGATCTCGAGTTTGAGCCAGCCTGGGTGACATCACAAGACCTTATGCCTAAATAAAAAGAAAGCAGGGTTGGGGATATAGTTCAGTCCAAAGGCCCCTCGGTTCAACCCTCAGTGTGCGGCAAGGAGGATGCAGGAGGCCAGAATCCCCACGCAGAGTAGAGTAAGGTGTTCAATCCTCTTAGAGGAATTCAGCACTGGGCCAGAGCCCTAGCCAGCACTTGTTTATGGGCCCTGGGGGGATTAGTGACAGCCTGAGGGGCTGCGAGGCGGGGGGTGGCTCCTGACTCCTGCAGTTTTCAGTCTTGTTTATCTCCAAAATCCCCGAACCTTGTAGTGTAATGGGTTAACTCACATTTTAGGCTATAAATGTAAATCTTGTGCTTTCTGTTGTAAATGTATCACCCACTGTACTAGGTTGCTTAGTAAATAGGTCCAGTTAAGGGCTTTAACTTCTTGTAACCTCAGGGCCTTGCAAGGCTGCCCGCAGGTACTCAAGTGCAAATTAACCAGAAACTGAAACAAAAGTCCCCGGAAACTTAGTTTTGAGTAGTGGTCACAATGGCTCTGAAATCATTATTTTGTGTCAGACAATGAATTTGTTTATCAAACTCAATGCGGTTCCAAGTTTAAAAACCCCTCCCTGCTTCCTGGGCAAGCAGCCCTCTCCTGAGTGAGAGCAGATCGAGCTCAGTAATAAACGGCTTTCTAAATTTCCAATCTGGCTGATCTGGTTCTGAGCGACCCATAACAGTAGCCCACCCACAGCAGGCACTTAGTGTGAAACTGATACAGGGAAGTAAAACTCCCAACCTGACCTGGATGAGTTCGTGTTCTCTAAAACCGAAGAATGAACACATGGAGGTTGAGGAAAAAACTTTATTGGATAGAAAAGCTTCTGTCGGAGAGGGACAGAAGGGGGGCCCAAGCAGGTGGTCCGGGGAAGCTGTCTCTTTTAGGGACTTTTATAGGGTAAAACCATGTGGGACTAAGGTAGAGAAGGGGTCTCGGGGTCTTGCTTAGGTGGATGTGGGGTGGGACAAAACTATAGTCAATGGGATTACAAGCACCATTGCTCAGGTAAAGTTGATTAGACTCAGGACCAAATGGGGAAGCGAGTCACGTAGTAAGGAGGCCTGAATAGGGACAGGGTCTCTTCCCCTCGGGGGTTGGGCTAGTGACTCACTTGGGTCTTTTCAGATGAATGCTACCTATTTAGTATATCAATCCCTGGTGTTACTCTTTCTGCATTTGTTTGGCCTTTAGGTCTGGTTCACAGCAGGAGCCTCCATCCTCGGAGTTGTAGACATCTTGTTTCCTGTATTATTTCTTTTGAAGGCCTGGCCCTGCCTGACTTCCTAAAAATATTTTTATCTAACTCTGCTGCCTACAACAAAACAAATGAAGCTCCCCCACCTTTTATTTGAGTGAGCGTGTGTGGGATTCTCTTTCCTTTAGCATCTCCTGCTCAGTAGCTAAAATTTCCATTGCAAATTTTCTAAATTGCTTGATGATTTTTAGAGGGTGAGTGAGAAGGAGAAGAGCCTGTGGTGAAGAGGAGAGGCACAGAATGCTAAGCGACAGACGGACATTAGGAGTTCGTTGTCCGTGGTAGGAAGGGATGCTCTTTCCTGCTGAGCGTTCCCTGTGTGCTTTCAAGTGGCTGCCCCAGGGGAAGACTGGCAAAGAAGTCTCTTCTCCACAGCTGTTTAGAAATTCTTACGGATCCAGGGTCGGGGAGATAGCTCAGTGGAATAAACACTTCCCTGGCAAGCGCAAAGGCCTGAGTTCAATCCCCGGTTCTGCCAAAAACAACACAAAACAAAAGAAATTCTTGGGGATCCATTCCGTTTGCTTTTTGCAGTTCATCTGGTAAATTCATAGTTCTCTCCCTGACTTAATTTCTTTTCTGTTGATTTCATGTGACAAGGCATTATAATTCATATCACAAGACAGAGTTCTCCCTACTCTCCTTTTGTAACTCCCCTCTGTTGTAACTCAAAAATCAAACGACAAACGGGACAAGTCCAAAAATTTTGCAGCGCTTTATTTTAGCTGGTACCCAGTGGCACCCTCTGAGTCCAAGAGACAGAGAGGAGCCTGGAGCCAGATAAGGCACATGAATTTAAACCCAAAAACCGCAAACGCACCCACCAAGCAAGCCAGTTTACAGAAGCCAATAGCAGATGTTAGCATGATTTAAAAATATGTGACCTTTTACAGGATTGGTCGGAACACATCTGGAGGAAGCTGGACACATGACCTTATAAGGACAATGCGGTCTAACCATTGCCTGGGTGAAACATGTTATCCCCTTTAGAAATTCTCGGAATCAGCGAATCAGGGCAAAGGTGAATCAGAGAGTCAAAATGGAGTTGCTAGCGTCAGAGTGTACAACTGGTAAGGTTATAGTAAGCCGACGCTTACAGAACAGGATGGCGGCGCTTTGGTCAGGTCATAACACCCTCAGAAAAAAGTAGACAAACAGAGACAACTCAGTAAGTTTTGCTGTTGAATAAAACGTGTTGCCAATTCTCCTAGACACAGTACTGAATGTAGTTGAGAACTCCTGAGAGAAAAACATAAATTAGAACTTTTTCATGCTTTGAACCTATCCTACCATCCTCTGGTGAAATTTGGTATTGCAACCCAGTTTCAAATACTTGGATGTTCCTTTATTTATTTATTCATAATTTTATTGAAGAACAAATAGAGACAGTTTCAAATCAAATTAGTTGAACAGATTCAAAAATACATTTATACTGTTTTCTTAGTTGTTATTGTTGTACAAGGTGCAGACATGATACTCTATCTACAAACACTATTAGAACAGATGCCTCTATTCATTGAATTAAGAGAATGTAGCTGTATACCTATCTTTTTTTTTTAAAGCTGAATTATCCTACAGTTTCAATAATTAATACTTTTTACATTATCTTCCTAGTGGTTATCCACAGTACAAGAAGCGACAGGATATCCTGTCCAAACTCTATCAGTGCAAATCTTTCTTCTCACAGAATTACGTGTTTGGATATTCCTTCAACAAACAGGTTGATATGAATAGTGTAAAGAATATCCACAATATTTTATAATAAACACATTAGGTTTACATTTACCTTCTAACATTCTTTTCACTACTTTATGAAATCACTTCTATTTTTTTCTAATGGAAAATACAAGTTTCTCCTGAACAATAAAATTACCTCATCTCTCATCATTGTCTCATATTCAGGTGCATTTGTCTCACATTTTTTCTTTTAACCCTTTTCTTTCCTCCTGGCTTATGTGATAGTTCTCTGTCATGGCTTGGTCTGTCTGTCTGTCTGTATGTATGTATGTATGTATGTATGTATGTATTGTCTCTTGTCTCACTGTGAATTAGGCTGACCTTGAGCTCAATTTGTAGCCCAGGTTGGTCTCGAGTTTGCAAAGATCCTCCTGCCTCTGTCTCCTGAGTGCTAGTATTATAGGTGTGTGCCACCATGCTTGGCCATATTTTTAAAATATTTGCCTCAAAGATCTACTTTTTAATTGCTTTTAACTTTTTATTTATTTATTTGGTACAGGGTCTCACTGTGCAGCCTAGATTCGTAATGCTCAGCCTGTCTCAGCTTTCCCAGTGCTGGGATTACAGGTGTGTGCCACCACGTCCAGTTTCAGTGGCTGGCTCAGCCTGGGGCAGTAAAGTCATGTGGTACTGAGAATCAAACCCAGGTCCTTGTACTTGCCAAGCAAGCACTTAGACCCCCAAGGTATCTCCCTCAACCCAAGATCTATTTTTTTATTATGTGCAGAGTGTTGACAACTACACCTTGAGGAATTCCATGTTTGACTGATAGAATCTGAATCACAGAAATCAGGTTCGGGTGGATTGTAGTCATTTTTCATACTAATAGGTGTCATCTATGTGTTGACCACATGTAATTGAAATGGTGAACAGTCCTTTAAGTATGTAAAATTCTGGAAAGTTTAAATCCGTAGGCTAAAGTATAATACCTTGCATTTAATATAACAAATAACTGCTGGTTTGTGCTTGGGACAGGGCTT
>PVKA01015978.1:0-48899 GCA_004027165.1 Ctenomys sociabilis
ATATATATATATATATATATATATATATATATATATATATATATATATATATATATATATGTATATATATATATACATTTCTCTTTGTCTCTCCTTCCAGGATTCCCTCTATTCCTACCTGCAAGGACCATTTTGAGGAAATAAATACCTTGAAATTTCCCCATAAGGTTCAATGTAAATGAGTTCAATCCATTTTGACTCTGTGAATGTGGTCATGAACTGATTTTATTGCAAACTGAATCAAATTTTTCTATAAGATTTTCTATACGATTCAATATAGATACTGGGAAGAGAATGAACTTATTCAAAACAAAAGTTATGGATTTCAGGAGAAGAACATGAAAGGGAGTGGGGGAAAGAGATTCATTTATGTACGTAAGCAGGATGGTTTGGGCAACTATATTGTGCATTTCTGCTGGTCTATGCAAAGAAGCAGAAAACACTTAATTTGTTTTGCCTCTTTTTTACATTGTTTGTATTTTTTCTCTTCCTAATTTCTCATGCACATCTATCTTTTTTCTTTCTTCCAATTTTACATGCATGTATGTATTAATATGAATAACTGGTTAGAAGACAACATTATGTTACAACAAACAGTGAAATTCATATTACGTTGTTAAGTGAAATTCTGTACCACTTATAATTTTTCTATTTTAATACAATTTTGTGCTTTCTTTAAAAAAACTTAGTACTCTCCCCCCTCTATGATCATTACTACTAGGCCACTCCATATTATTACTGTGTTTCTGCACAAAGCACCAACTAAAGGTATATATAAATTATGGCATTATAAGACAGAGAGTTAAAACTGTGTCTCAGTTTTGTGTTTGTTGTGGGATGATTGGAATTTTTCTTGCAGAGTTATAATACACAGATTCAAAGGAGAATAAAATATGTATTTATAAATAGCAAGAAAGATTTCATGTACATAAAGTTAACCCATTTTGAAGTATATGCAATTCTTTAGTCACAAAAAATATGAAACAAAGAACAATACAGTAGGAAGAGAGAGAACACTGAACTTACTTAGACAACTTATGGTTTGGGGGCCATGAAGGTGGGTGAGGATGAGTTCATTATCTGGAGGGAGCATTCCTCTCCATAAAGTCTTCAGGAAGATCTCCTCCAGGAGTTTCTTCTCTTCGTCTCTTCTTCTGCAGTTTCCTCTCTTCCTAGCTACAGGGACCATTTTGAGGAAACATTTGTCTAATGTCTGTTTTTCCTGCAATATATAGCCCTGAAGAGATGAGAAGCCGTGTCATCCTTCATCAGATTCAACACTGTTCATTACATTTTTATTGAGGTGGTGCTTCTCAAAGAAATGTTGACACTCATTCCATTTTTCCACAATGGATTTTTTAACAACACTTGTAATCTCCTCCTTGCCTTATTCATCCTCAGGGAAATGCTGCTCAGCAAATAGCTTCTATTGCTCTTTTCGGAGTTCAGAAAGTTCTGCCATCACCCATGCTTCCCCATGGTCCTGAACAAGCACCTTTCTGCCTGCACAGTTCACATCCAGGCACCCTGCTTCTGCCAATGGACACAATGGCCTCTATTACCTGTGCTTCAGAACTTTCAAATTCATTTGCAGTGATACGCTCTATCCACAATTTCTTCCCAATGAGTTTAAGGTCTGGTATGCACCATCTTCCCAGGCTTTGCCAACTAGGAATAACTACTACAAAGACAACAATACGCAATGTATTAATTATTGTAACTGTACTACTAACCTATTTTGAAACTATCTTATTGTTATTTCTTTCTCAATAAAATCATTAAAATGTAAAAATTAAATAACATTAAAAAATAAAAATAAACAAAACAGTGAGGTTCAGAGGAAGCATAAAAAACATTGAAGTCAGGCACAAAGAAAAGCATTATACCAATAACTTGTGGTGAAAGTAATTATTTACAAAATTCAAAAACTAATTATAGGGGCTGGGGAGATGGCTCAGTGGAGTCAGTGCTTCTTTGGCAAGTGCAAGGGCCTGAGTTCAATCCCTGGTTCCATCAAAAAAAAAAAAAACCTAATTGTATAATTTAAGGGGTTCAGTGTGATATTTTAATATGGATATGTAGTACCTGTTTTGTATATAGTGAAATTCTCGTAGCATTTGGATATTATAAAATAAAAAATGATGCAGTGGGAAACAATGAAATGTTTCTTCTGGAGCCTTTTCAGATCAAGGATGTCTCTTCAGTGACATCAAGACACCTACTAAAAGTCCTGAGTTCAATCCCTGGTACCGTAAAAAAATGTATATATAATATATATATATATATAATATATACATATATATATATATATATATATATATATATATATATATATATATATATATATATATATATAGTTCAATATGTTTTCAATATGTTTGTTTTTTATTGGCAGAACTGGGGATTGAACTCAAGCCCTTAATCTTGCCAGGGAAGTGCTTATTCCACTGAGCCAGCTCTCTGCGCCTCTTGAGTATATTTTTATATCAACTAAGATACTACACTGATATCTTCCTGATAACATGGTCTAAGAATCACAAAGGAAAACAAAATGAAAAGCTATTTGTGGGCCAACGTATAGCTCAGAACCATAAGTGACTTCATGAATATCCCTGGTACTAAAAAAATGAAAAGCTCTATGACTAGGGTAGTCAAACATACACGGTTTTAGACAAAATTCCATTGAATACAACTTATTTCATACGTAAAAACACTTAACACTTCAGTTTTTATCCAATTTAATTTAATGGAAGCAAACAAATATAGTAGAAATGAAGTTTCTCTCAATGCCATCGTGAAGGAAGTGTCAGTAGCACATTAAAATATTAATTTTGTCTAGGAACATTCTAAATTAATCTATAAATTTTTATGGGCTTCTTGTTAATAAATAAAGTAGAAGGTAATAAATAGCAACCCTCTAAATGTTCCATACCTTGTTAAAATTGTGTTATCACCAAATTCAAAGACATTTTTCCTAAATAAACATGAAAACAGGGAGATGTTTTTTATTGTAAGGCAATTACCTATTTCTGGGTAATATGAACATGGGAAAAGTTAATATCTTGTATATTTAATGTAAAATATGTGTCCCAGTTGTTATCAAGGAATACTGATTTGATCGGACTCTTCAAGATAAAAATACCCTGGATTCTTTGTTATGTGTTCTTTAACTTTTCAATGAAATACATAAAGTAAGAAATACACTTGCTATTTTTGTGTGTGGCTATAGTTATTTTAGAACTCTATCTGGGTTACTTCTCATTGCTTTGATCTGAACAGAGACACAGGTATGCAAGTTTTACTTAAGATAATATCAAATGTCAACTAAAAGAGAGGCAGGAGACTAGGGGATGTCAAAATGACTGGGATAGGGGGAGGTTACCTGTTGATCACAGAGTTCTGGTGTATAGGTTGAGAATATTTCCTAAACCCCTGCACTTGGAAATCAGAGTGCTGTCCTCCTTTCGTCTTGTGAAAACTTAAGCAGGTTTCTAATTGGTTGTCCTGTACTGACTTTAGCCTGAGGAGCAATACAAAAGACTCTCACCATCCAATGGGGTATCACTGTTTACTCTTTGATTTTCTTACCTTTAGTTAGCCTGATTACCTCTGCTGAGCATTTTCCTTTCCTATTTCCTTTTCTTAACTTATATAAATGTAGAACCTATTTACGTCTGCTCTTGTCTTAATCAGTTCTTTGTTCTTTGCAGAAAGAACCTAGAAACTAGCTCTGGAAGGAACTCTAATACTCCAAAACTCAATAACAAAAACTTTATTGATTCTTTGTGGAGAGGGGATATGGTAACAGCTGCTATGGTTAAAGCGGAGGGGTCAGCTATTATAAAATACATAATAAATATTTTTATTATGTACATTATACATTTGTGTTGTATAACATACTTTATTATATACACTTTATTGTGCACATTATCTAAGTATTATATACAATATACATAATTTATGATATACATTTATTTTTTATACTGTTTCAAAATACATTAATTTTTTGAGAAAAAATATCAACAAAACAGTTTCGAAACAGGTTAGCAGGATAGTTAACAATAACTAATACATTGCAAATTGTAGTGTTTTTAGTCATTCATAGTACAAGATTCAGACATGATATCTTGTCTGAATACTGTTAGTTTGAAACTTCTCATTGAACTAAGAGAAAGTAGCTATATATCTATGCTATTTTTTATATACAAATACATATGTGTGTGTGTGTGTGTGTGTGTGTATGAAGGACCAATTTGTAGTAATACATATATATATATATATATATATATATATATATATATATATATATATTTGTAGTAATATATATACACTACAAAATGGTCCTTCATTTATATCCCCCTTTTAAGTTTACTTCTGTCAAGATGGGTATTCCATTGTTATTCATATATTGTAGGTACATGGATTCAGAAAAGTAATCCAATATACTCCAGTAGTCCATAATAGTATTGGGTTTTCCACAGTTCTGGCAATGTCAGAAGTCGCTGACTTGAGCCTTTTACAGCTCAGTATATTAATATGGCTTTACTTTTTATACCTTGTTTATATACTTCTCTGCTGGTTGGTTAAAACCAAGATAAAGCAAGATCTATATAGCAAGAAGTGGAACCTCATATCTGTCAAGGTCAGTCAAATCCCCTCAGGATTTACCCTGAAACCTTGCACAGCAGTCTGTAGATCTTCTTTTCTGTCTCACCCATCTGGATGTGTCATGGCTACTGCTTAACCAATTTGCTGTCTGTGAAAGCCTGAGAGAATGTTTTCTCTCTAGATGATTCTCCTCAGGCACACTCTACATCACTGATCACATTCCTCTATGGCTCCATAATCTCCATCAGAAAATTTGGGACACAACTGAGTTACAGGATGTTATGGCACAGGTGCTACTATGTCCTGAGTCCTCACTGACTCTGAAGGGCTAGGGCCACAGTGTTGACTATCCTTGCAGCCATTCTTTTTCTCTAATGTTTGGTCTGCAAACTTAAATTGTTAAACCTCCAGAAAAGAAGCTTAAAGATATTATTACCCCCCAAAAAAACATAAGCTGTTGAGCTTAACAACAGTATCTGTCTGAATATGAAATATCTTAGACATAACATTGAACAGGTATTGTCCATCAATCATGGATATGCTAAACTTTAAATCCATATAGAATGAGAAAAAAAACAAAAATAAATAAAAAATTAAAAAATAATAGCAAAAATAATAGAAGTAAGCAATTACAAATTTTTACACAGAAATTTAGAAATCTGACCATACTCAAATCAGCTATACCCCTATTAGGAATTTTCCCAAAAGAAGTGAAAATATCATGTCATAGTGATATATGTTCACCTATGTTTTTGGCAGTACAATTTGTGACAGCCAAATCCTGGAAGCAACCAAAATGTCCACCACTTAAGGAATGGATGCAAAAGATGTGGTACTTTTATACAATGGAGTATTCGTCAGCTATAAAGAATGATAAGCTTGAAGCCTTCATATATAAGTGGATGCCACTTGGAACATATACTCATAAGTGAAATGAACCAAGCCCACATGTGTAACTATCATATAGTCTTCCTCATGTAAGAACTAATAGAAGAAATAAAATTTGAGAGGTATAACACAACTAAATGGCAAGCGAGAACTTAAGGTTCAAACAACAAAGTGAGAACAAGGAGAAAAGCTAGGAAACATGACAAGGGCTAATCCATACATTTATATACACAAGAAGGGTAAGGTAATCATCCTGAGAAACATCAGCAGGCTTTTGAAACTAGCAGTTAGTTGGTAGGATTCTCACCCTGACTAACTTTATATGCTGATACCTGTGAGCTAAACAACTGCACTGAAGATAGCAATGTGTAATACTAGGCCCATGCTTGGAATACCTGTCATTCTGGTCTTCTAAATACATACTGCTTCTAATATCATATCAATCACTGTTATACTCTCTGTTAATTAATGTTTGTTTAAAAAAAAGAAAAAGTAGGTAATAAGTGAACACAAGAGACAAGAAAAAAATGCCGTTAGGACTGTCCTGCTAAAATGTTGTATGTGGTTATACATTATTTATTATATAAGTGTACCAAATTCTCCTCAGGATTGGAATCATGATGTACAGGAAACATACCGTAAACCCTTGATTATAACTTGCTCTGTAAGTATCCCAAAACACAGGCCAAATTTCTAGCAAACATTTTTTAATTTGATAAATTAAAGATATCTTACAATATTAGTAGTAGGTGATACTGAGTGTCACATGATCTGAACTTTTCTCACTGCAGGATTGTGGGTGGTCATCTACCAACAACAGGAAGTCATGAAGGAGATCTCTGCAGAGGAAGAGGAAGAAGAGGAGGAGGAAGAGGAGGAGGAGGAAGAGGAGGAGGTGAAAAAGATGGAGGAATTATTCACTTCAACTGTGATTAGGCAGATGGTAAATTGTAATAAACAGTGCAAACTTTTGTACAAAACACCACTTAACTAAAGGTATAGCAATGTGAGCAATGAATCTGCTTAACAACAGTGTACAGTGTCACATTTCTGCAAACCCTCAAAACGAGACAAAAGCAAGTGTCATTGATTTTGTTTTTTGTTAAAGTTGCCTCATAGACAGCAGTGATTTTGGCAGTGGTAGGGTCAAGTGCAGGGGTGGTCCTCACACTGCACCACACCAATGCTGCTACTCAGTTGAAAATGCAGCTCTTGGGAATTCTAAAGCCAGCACCAGTAAAGAGCTAAAACAGAAGTTTAATAAAACAAAGATGGTTCATTTGGGGAAGGATGGAAAATAAAGAGGACAGCTACCTTGGCATGGTAGGGGTTATGGTAGTGCATAAACTCTTAGGCCTTGCTCCTTTTATTTAGCTTTAGTGTCTTCCTTTCTCCCAGGCAAGCATTTTTCCTTATCTGATTTGTTGTCTTGACCATCTTTGTCCTTACTCTGCTTGTGTCTGCCTCCATTTCTTCTGGCCCTTTGTTTTATCCTATTCTTTTGTGATGAATAAGTGAAAGGGGGAGGGCTTAGGTTTAGGGTTAGACATAATGATTAAGTTCAGGGGACATGTGAATATGTGAGTATCTGGTGCAATGCTACACTGATGTTAAAATGAGAATACACACGAAAGTGTATATGTGTAGGTGCACGTGTGCCTGTGCGCATGCATGGCTTGTATATAAATAAGAGCATCTATTCGTCTCTTCTCTCCCTTGCACTCTGTCAGGTGGGTGAGAAGAGCTGACTTTCACTTTCCTGGCTTCCTCATTGTTCTGTTAAAAGCTTATGGCAATTGTGTTACTTGTTGTATGTCTCAGTCTAGGTTTTCTCCCCTTTCTTTGTCTTTCTAATTACCCTAACTGCAGAGTCTACATTCAGAAGCAAACTGCTTTTAGGAAGTTTTAATATAGATTTAGTGAAATTCAATGGGGCCTTCATTTTATCTTTTCCTGACCAAAATGGGCACATGCCCCCACATTCGTGAAAGTCATCCTGAGCAGTATACCTCCTTTCTCATCTCACTCAAATCAGCCACAGGGGTACTCAAAGGTGACTTCAGGTTGATTGTTTATTTCTCTTCATATCTTCTATTTTCTATACTATTATAATATTCTAAACATCTTTATATGGATAAACTTCAGTTGTGGAATAAACCATCCTTGCTTCCATAATTTCTTATGGGGAAATTTGCTCAAACTAAGTTTTTCTGTTACTAACCACAATAAAAATTAAAAACAATTTTAAAAAATAGAAAAAAGACCATTAATGGAAAGAGTAAGATTAGTGTTTTTGTGTAGTCTGACAACTTCTATTGAATTAAAAGCACCATGACTTGTAACTAACATATATAGATATCCATGAGTATTGTACTTTCTGTATATTCAAGCAATTCAGGAATGTAAATAAATCCTAAGACACTAAATTTGAAAAAGAAATAATAAATCATAAGAGATAATTTTTTTCAGTATTTTATAGTGTCAGAGTGATTTTTAAATTCTTAAAAAGTGGTGCTGGGAAACCCATTTATCTGATTGTGGAATACTGAAACTGGTCCATGTCTCTTTCCATGTTCTAAAGCAAAACAAAACTGCATAAAAAATTTAAACATTAAACAGAAACATTAAATTTACTAGTATATAATATAGGTATTTTTTACAGAAGAACTGAAACCATCATACCACAGGGATATATGTGCACCCATGTGCACTGAAGCACAATTTGTCATAGCTAAACCTTGGAAACAACCCAAATATCCATCAACAGAGGAATAGTTAAAGAAAATGTATTTTCACACAGTGGAATATTATTCAGCTATGAAAAGGATAAACTCAACCCTTTTAGGGGTAAATGGATGCAATTAGATACCATACAGTTAAGTGAAATAAATCAGACCCACATCTGCAAACATCATATTGCTTCACTAAGGTAAGAATCTGAAACTAAATAAAATCTGAAAGGTATAATAGATACTGTGAAAGGGACAGAAGCTTTTCAAAGGGAAGGAGGTTCCTTTCATTTATTTTTTTTTTAAATGATTAAATTGCCAAATTGTGCTTGAATTAGTCATCCTGCTAGCTCCTAATCCAAGAATGCTGGGATACAGGTGTTTTATCGCCATAGCCCGGATGTCTGGTGTCGAGCGAAACCTAATTTGAAAATGGCTTCTGCTAGGTAACAGTATAGCCTAAAGATGCCTAGGCAACTAGGCCCCAGCATGCACTACGTAAGGGGTGTGGCCAACTCCAGGGTCTCGCGGTTTCCTCAGCCTGCGCAGCCCGCGTAACCGTCGTCGTTGACGAGGACGGAGGAGGTAGACAAGTGAGGCAGTGAACGCCATTACACAGAAGTGAAAAATGAAGAAAACTGAAAACTACTAGTGTATTTCACACTGTGTGAACAGCAAGGCAGGCTGTTTGCGTTCACCGAGATGGAACGTGCAGAGCGAGGAGACGAAGCCGTTAAATCTAAATCCTCACGAAGGAAGAAGGCCGCGCGCCGACGCGCTAAGAAGAAACATGACGACGCACCTGAGAAAAGCCTGACAGAAGAACCCAGCCTCACGGGGGATAGCAAGTTCACTGGACTCCAAGGCCAGGCTAAAGGACAAGACTTGCCGGAACAACCACACACTGCGGGGGACATACCAGGGGAGCCAGGTGAAAATATTCCTTTCACTCTAAGGGCGTATTGGATGGGCCGGTGAGGGGCCGGTGAAGGGGCGGTTACGAACGTTATATTAGTACAGCCAAAGGTCGTGTAAAAGTGGTATGTACTAATTATATCCACTTCATAAGAAAATGATGGGTCGGTTGCTGTTGAGAATATCAAGGAATTTTGTCCGGATTCCTGTTCGTACAGTGTAATTGGGAAACTTGAGAACTAGCTTTTATTTGGCAGTTTTCCTACACAGTAGGTCCTCGCTACTTCGCTGCTTGACTTTTGTGGAAGCATTGTGTCATGGGTTTTCAAAAACTATTAATCTGAATTATTTATCATGGATTTTTCTCTATATTGCGGGATTTTGTGGTAGTGTACAGTACAAGTTAAAATTATTCTTTTAGGTTTGTGAGCTTAGAAAAGGGTTAAGAATATTAAAATTTTTTAAAAGTGTGGGAAACGTTTCTAAGAGGGTGGGAAGGGTTTATAAAGCCTTAAAATATATGTAAATATCAAAATAAATATAACATCATTATTTTGCTGATTTTCCCTTGTCTCGGGGGTGTCTGGGATGTAACCTCCATGATAAATGAGGAACCGCCATAATTGAACACCATTATATGCACCTATAATTTAAAGGAGAGAGAGGTTTAATGTGTCTTTATGTTTTGGGTGATTCAGTACATAGTCACCACCTTTAAAGACAGCAACTGCAACTCTCCTGTTAAATCTATTCTTTTTTTTTTTTTTCTTTGTTTCTTTGAAGAGAAGACTTGCTTCTTTTATTTCTAATTAAAGCATTTGGGGGAAATAGATATGGGTTTAGTTTTATTTATTGTTATTATTTTTTGCTATACCGGGGATTGAACTCAAGACCTTCTGCTTTCCATGGAATTCTATTGAGACATATCACAAACCCTAAATATAAATTTAAATGCAGTTATAAGAAATAATGCAGATAAGTCTTATTTATCTCTCACATAGTTTCCCCAAATGGTAAAACCTTTTTTTTTTTTTTTTTTTTTTTTTTAATTGGTGGCCTGGGGATTGAACTCAGGCCCTTGTGCTTGCCAGGGAAGCACTTATTCCACTAAGCCATCTCCCTGGGCCCCCAAAATGGTAAAATCTTAAAAACTATAGAGTGCTGTCACAAAGAAAATATTTTTGTATTTTTATTTATTTTATTAATTTTATTGAAAAAGAAGTAGCAATTAGACAGTTTCAAAACAGGTTAGTAGGACAGTTATAATACATTGCATATTGTTGTCTTTGTAATATTGAGAGTACAAGATGCAGACATGATTGATATCTTGTCTAAACAATATTACTAGAAGTCTTTCTTCTCATTGAACTAAGAGAAAGTAGCTGTATATCTCTCCTACTTTGTATATACATATTTATTTTTCACTAAAAAATGGACCTTTATTTATATCTACATTTTTTGTTTAGTTTTGTCAGAGATGGGTGTTTCACAGAATAGTGTCACAAACAGAATATTTCTTTTTTAATATGGTTTTTAATTCATTTTAATGACAAACAGATTATTTCCATTTTCATATTATTTGAGAAATTGTTCCATGTATTATAGGGTTCTGAATTTATGAGTGTAAAAATCTTTGTCATTTCTTATAACATTTTAAATTGCTGTATTATGCTTAGTGATACTCACTTTTTCACTCCTGATATTGGTGATGTTTGTTGCTTTTACTTTTATCTGTTTTGTTAGAGCTTTGTTAACTTTATTACATTTTTGCATGGACATGTTTTTGTTTCTTATCTCTCTGTTGATTTGCTTTAGATACTAATGAATTTTTGTCTTCGATATTTTTTTTCTACTTACATTTGGTTTATTTTGGTAGTGTCTTTCTAACTGCTTTCCTTACATTGAGGTTCTCTTCCTTTAAGATACCACTAAGCTGCGTAATGTTTAGTTTTGCTCTTCAGAAAATTTCTTCTTGGCTTGAGTTGATTTCCAATTTGGGTTTCTTATGATAAGATAACATCTTCAGTATGATTTTAATAATTTTACATTTATTGGTGGTTGTTTCTATAGTCAAAGATAAATTTGTCCTTTGTTTTTGGGTTTTTTTTTTTTGCCAGAACAAGGATTGAACTCAGGTCCTTGTGCTTGTCAGGGAAGTGAATATTCCAGTGAGTCATCTCCTTGGCCCAATAAATTTATCTTGGTGATTGTTTCACAGATTTGCGAGAAATGTGTATTCTGTTACTGCTTGTTTAATATATATATATATATATATATATATATATATATGTGTGTGTGTGTATATATATATATATATATATATATATATATATATATATATAATTTTTTATGTTTTAGTATTTTAGGGAAAGTTCTATAGGGTGTGCAAGGTCTCATTACTCGATCGGACTCGTAGTGATCTTCCTGTTTACAACCTCCCAAGAGCTGAGGTTACAGGACCACGCCACCATGCCCAGTCTCAGTTGCCATCTCAGCACACCCCTGGGGCAGGGCTGGCCTGGCAGACCCAGGGATTGAACCCTTGGCCCCTGTGCCTGCTTGTAGGACTTTAATCCACTGAACTATTTGGCCTTATGATTTCAATTTTGTTGTTTGCCTTGTCTTTGATGATTTTTGTTCCTTTCTAGTAGGTCTATCAATTTGAAAGGTGATATTCAGTTTCCCAAATGTAAATTCGTATTTCTTCATTCACTCTTAACAATTTTGCTACAAATAATTTGAGGCTCTGTTATTTGCTATATAATGTAAGACTGGGCATTTGAATTATTTCCAAGACTTAGCATTATAAATTGTGCTGCTGTAAACATGGGTGGACATAAATTTTTATGATATGATGTTTTCAATACTTCTGGAAAAATTCCCAGAAGGACAGTATGTAGATGGAATGGGGCCTCCAATCCTAGGTTTTTGAGGAATCTCCACCCTGATTTCCACATGATTGTACAAGTCTGTACTCCCGAACAGTGGAAAAGGATTCCTTTTTCCTTACAGCCAAATATGTGGTATTTTTATGCAATAGATTATTTTCAACTATAAAGAAAGATAAACTCAAGGTTTTTATAGGTATATCATTGGATGCAACTTAAGTGCAACATAATGCTCATAAGTGAAATAAGTCAAACTGACATGTGTAAATATTGTACTTTCTCCCTAGTATAAGACACTGAAAGAATCAATAAGATGCAGAAAGAAAGAAAAACTGGGATGAAAGAAAAGAGAAAAGAAGGAGAGGAAAAGTATATATGTCCATAGACAAGATAGCTAAGATAGTGGTACTACTAATTTCTATTTGTTCATTCAAAAGAATAGTTAGTGCTTTATTATTTAGTCAAATATTTATGCCTATCCCTGGGAATCTGAGCAACCACTTTGAAGATCATAATATGCATTTTAATAACCATTGTTAAGTTTTTATCATCTTTTTTTGAAATTGTGTATCACTAATTGTTGTTTTATGCTCAATTGAAAATGAAAACCTTAAGACTTTTAAGGCTTTTTATGGGTCAGACATGGTGGCACACATCTGTAATTCCAGCATAGGGGACTGAGGCAGGAGGGTCATTATGACTTCAAGACCAGCCTGGGCTAAAATTTGAACTCAAGGCCAGCCTACATTGTGTAGTGAGACTCTGTATCAAAAATCCAAAATAGAAAAGATATTTTTTATGACTCCTGATGATATGGTTGTTTTATCATTATATATATTTCTGTTTGCTTCAGGTAATACATTTTTGTGCTCATGTTTACTGTAGTTGATATTAATGCAGTTGCTCTTAATGTTTTGTTATTATATTGTCACTATATACCATTTTGAGACTTCTTAAAATATATGAATGTTATTGAATTTGAAATTTTTTTCATGTAAATGGAATATACTAGATATTGTTTTTTTTTTTTGTTTGTTTGTTTGTTTTTTTGTCTTTTTGAGACAGGGTCTCACTGTGCAGTTCAGGCTGGCCTTAAGCTCACTTTGCAGCTCAGGCTGGTCTTCAACTCACAACAATCCTCCTGCCTCAGCCTCCCGAGTGCTGGGATTACAGGCATGCGCCACCACGCCCGGCTGATATTGTGTTTTTTATCTTCTCTACACATCTCTACCTGTAATGATAAAATTAAGATAAACATTGACATTATAGAGCTCTTTGATTTGTTTTCTATTTCTAGATTTTTCTTTTACTTTTATTTTTATTTTCCTGTATGTTTTTGAGCTCATGTGCCACTCGTAACACTCTTTTTTTTTTTTTTTTTTTTTTTTAAAGTTCTTGCTATGTCTTTCAGGCTAACTTTGAACTAATGTAATCCAGGTTGGCCTCAAACTCATGGTAATCCTCCTGCCTCAGCTTCCCAAGTGCTGGGATTACAGGCATGCACCACCATGCCTGGTCCACTCTCTTGTTTTTTTATTTCTAAAATTGATTTTTTCCCTCAGTTTTCTATTAGTACATTTTTTGTAATACTTAATGTATGGATTCATCTTATTGGATAATTACATGTAGTTAACATATCTTATATTTTATGTCCTTTTTCCCCTTTCCTTTGTCTCTGTCTGTCTCTGTCTGAATTAATTTTGGAAGAGGAGTATGTAAAATAGTTTTCCTGCATCCTAGTTCCCTTCAGCTTCCATCAATGCCTTCTTTGTCCAGCTCCCACTGTGTCTGGGCAAATCTCTCTTTTCTTGTCCATGAAGGTGTTATCTGTCTAGTGTATCTGAGAAGCTCTGTGCTCCAGCCAAGCCCTTGTGTTCCTTGGCATTTAGATTCCAATCTATCTCTCATCAAAAGCTCCATTTTACAATAGATGCAACTTGCCGTAGTTTCTACTCCTGGCAGAGGGGCTGTGTTGTCTGTTCACGACAGTGGGCAGCAGGTAGGATTTGCCACTGACTCAGACTTTCCAGTGTTTGGGAAAACACCTGTTCTGGATTCTGTTCAGTCTTTCCACTCCCCCATTTCTCCAAGGGTGTGGTCCATAGGTTCCTGCCAGCAGGCTCACAGTTAGATCTCTGTGCCTAGGGCAGAGGACTCTGTGGATGTGATGTGAAGGGTGGTGGGTAGGAAACTGCCATTGTACAGTGTGCCCAAGAACTTGAGAGGATGCAGAGGAGCTGCCTATTTGCTTGTTGCTGCCTCTCTTTCGCTCCATTTACACAGTTTATGGCTTTCCTGGGACACTTAACACAGTTTACTGAAACAATGATTTCTATTTTCAGATAAGAGGGAGAGAATACAGGGAATTTATCCTAGGACTCTAGACTCCACAGTGTTGTCTCCTTCTCTCATGCTATTTGACTGCTCCCAAGATGGTGTGATCCCACAATAAAGGGTTGCAAGGATGGCATTGCTTATGCAAATCTGCTTCACTTTTCAACAACTCAGACATTTGATTTTGATCTAGAGAATTTATCTTTCAGATTGCTTTTCTATTTCTCAATATGATTACCTACCTTATTTCAGAAAACATGTAATTTTTTTTGTGTGTGTGTGTGTGCATGCGACTCCTCTCTGAGTATCGCTAATATACATCCTCTAATTAGCACTGTGGGAAACCTAGTTAAATGATTTGAAACATTGAAATCTTGTTTAATTTTGTCAGTATTTATGAGATTTTTATATTGTAAAGCAATCCTGTGTAGTAACAAAGTAATCAGTCAAGAACCTAGAAGTACTGCTGTAGAATAATGAAGATTAGGTAATAATACACAATGATTTGAAATAAAGACTAGTAACCATACTTTGAAGTAATCTTATATAGTCATATCAGTATTTAGAGGATGGGTTAAAAGAAATATATATATATTCCAACATGCCCTGCACAGTGGAATGTGGGACCCTGTACATAAAAATACTAAAAATAGATTCTTGTCAGATTATCTTTATTAAATGTATGAATTTATCAATGATTAGCTTAGTCATTTGAAACAGAATTGAAATTATCTTGCCTTGACATATAAATTAGGATTAAGCTGTTTATAACAGTGTTAACTGTGTAAAAGTAAAATATGCTCAAAGCATTCATTCTTTTCTCTTTTGAAACAAGATTACAAAATATTTTGTGATGTTTTCACTGTTTTAGTTCTTTTTTTACATGCTCCTTTTTGGTGACAGGTACACAAGTGTCTCCAGATGACTATAGTGAAAGAGAGAAACATACCTCTTTTGAGAAAACTGAACATAGGACAAAAACTGAACAAAGAAAGGATCCATTTTGGACATCTGGAAATCAGGGTATGTTTATTATTATTTTGAGAGTGGACTGGAAGAAGTATCTTTTGAAAGTGCTATAGACTGGAATGTGAGATTTTAGATGACAAAGTATTAAAAACAGACTCTTTTCAGAGTTTCTTTTTTAAATCTATGAATTTATCAAAGATTAGTTTACTTGTAAAAAGAACAGAAAGTATTATGCCTTAGAAATTTTGATTATGGTATTTATGAAAGTGTTAACTCTATAGATGTAAAGTATGCTGAATTCTTTGTCTTTAAGCATTAATTTGTTTCTTTTTTGAAGCAGTTGTTGAGTAGTATTTTATGATAGTTTCAGCTTTCTTAGTGTATCTTCCCTCCTCTTTTGTGCTGACACGTGCACAAGTGTCTCCAAATAAATCCTGTGAAATAGTGGAAGATATCTACATTGAGCAAATTGAAGGTCTGACAGAAAGTGAACAAAGAGATTTCCATCTATCTCTCATCAATTAGCACTTGGATGGTAGACTGAAAAACATGACTTTTTTTTTTTTTGGTGGACCGGGAATTGAACTCAGGCCCTTGTGCTTGCCAGGGAAGTGCTTATTCCACTGAGCCATCTCCCCAGCCCCAAGACATGACTTTTGACATGCCCTACACATTGCTATATGAGACTCTGTATACAACAAAATGTTGAAAATGGTTTTCCGATTCTTTTTCTTAAAATCTATGACTCTGTCAAGGATTAGGTAAGATTTGATGACAAACTGTTGCTTATTTTATTTAAAATTTTTACTTATTTATTTAATTATTTAGTAACAGGAGATTGAACTCAAGTCCTTGTACTAGCCAGGCAGCCACTTACACTGTCTACCTATCTCCCCAGCCATATGTTGTTTAAATACACAGTTTGACTACATGTATTGTTTATGAAAGTGTTAAATATGTAAGTGTAAAAGCTGCAAAATGATTTGAGTCTACCCACTCATTCCTTTCTTATTCTCCTGAAACAAACTCACAGAGTAGTTAGTATTTTATGAAACCTTAAATCTGTGCTTGCCATTCAGGAGCTGTGCAGCTGAGTTATATCACTCCCGACCTAAAATTTTGGGTTTTTGTCTTTTAAAAAATTAAAAAGTTTTTTTTTTGGCAGAACAAGGGATTGAACTCAGATCCTTGTGCTTGCCCGGGAAATGCTTATTACACTGAGCCATTTCTCTGGCCTTAGGCTGCTTAAATATTTGAGCTGATAATAAAAGTGTTAACTGTGTAAATGTAAAATATACTGTAAACTTTGAGTCTTTGGGCACTCATGAATTTCTCCTTTCTGGGAAAAAAGGTTGCATAGTGGTATGTTATGATGCCTTTAATTTTCTTAGTTCTTTCTGATCTATTCTTTTTTGGTGACAGGGCCACAAGTATCTCCAACTGACTATTGTGAAGCAATGGAAATTTCCAGCTTTGAGAAAACTGAAGGAATGACAGAAAGTGAGCAAAAAGATGATTTACCCTTGACAGTAGGTGAGGAGGGTAGTTGTATTAGAATTTTCACAGTGGATATAACTAAAAGATACAACCTTTGACATGCTCTACACAGTGCTATGTGAGATTGTGTATATGACAAAACAATGAAAATGGATCCACCTCACATTTTTTTAAAAATAAATTTTATTTTATGTTAGAGAGGAAAGAATAATTAAAAAGTTGATACATAATTTTATTTATTTATTTATTTATTTATTTATTTATTTATTTATTTATTTATTTATGGCAGAACTGGGGATTGAACTTAGGCCCTTGCGCTTGCCAGGGAAGCACTTATTACACTAAGCCATCTCTCTGGCCCACTGATACACAATATTAAGAGACAATAATGGATGACTGACAGTGTTTAATAAAATGCATATTGTTATCTACAGTGTACTTAGATTACAAGTTAAAGACATGAAAATTTATTTGAACCATATAAAGAAAAACTGTTATTTTAATGAACTAAGAGAATTGATGGCATAACTATCTTATCTGTCTTTTCCATGTATCTATCTGACTCTCCTTAGGTACACTATATATAATCAGTCACTTTCCTCTGTGGCCCCTTAATTTCCTTGATCAGAAAATTTGGGACACACTTGAGTTATATTATAGGTTCTCCTATGTCCTGTGTCATCACTGACCTTGAAAGACTAGGGCCAAAATGTTGGCTGTCCTTGCCACCCTCCTTTTTCTCTAATGTTTGGTCTACAAACTTAGGTTTTTACCCCTCCAGAAGAGAAGCTTATTGTTATTAACCTACAACACATGTAGTTGAGCTTAACCTCACTATCTGTCTAAATATTAAACATCTTAGGCATAACACGGAACAGATATTTTCCATCAAGTATTGATATATTAAACTTTAAATGCCTACAGAATGTGAAGAAAAAAAATATAGAGAAATATTTAAAAAATAAGAATAAACAATTACATATTTTTACACAGAAATTTAGAAATCTAACTATATGCAGCATTGTAGCAGGAAAGTCCCATGAGTTTTTTTCTTGTCTCTTTGCTACTCCTACTTCTGATTTGTTATTGAGTTGCTTATTAAAATGTTAAATGTATAAATGTGAAGTATGCTGAAAACTTTCAGTTATTATTCTCTAACCCATTTCTTAGTTTTGGGAAACATAATTGCAGAGTAATATTTTATGATGTCTCTCTACTTTTTTTGACATTCACCTCTGTGAGGAATTAATAATAGTCTTAGCTCTCTTATGTATATCTATCCACATACTTTTTACTTTTACATTCCTTTTTTGCTTTTTTCCTCCAAGTTCATTCCTTTTGAGCAGTTTTTGCCCTTTGCACAATATCTAGTATTCCTTTTGGATCTTACTTACTTTTTCATTTTTTTGCACTATAAAGACTATGATGTGACACATCAGTCTGATTTATTACACGCATAACTATGCAGTTAACTATGGATACAGTGTATCCATTTACCTATAAAAGCTTCACTTTTATCCTTTTTTATAACATCACAGTACTCCTTTGTTTAAAAATTGGTAAATTTTTATCATTCTTAGATTGATAGCATTTGAGTTGTTTCCACAATTTATATATTACAAATTATGCTTCTGAAAACATGGTTGCAATATATCACTGTAGTTTTATGTTTTTAATAAAAAAGAGGTTTTCCCTGTGGGAAAATACCTAGAAAGGGAATAGCTGTGTGGAATATGACTTTACTTCTTAGTCTGTTGAGGCACCTGCATGCTAATTTCCTCAGTGGTGGTACCAGTCTACACTTCCACCAACAGTAGAGAAGGGTTTCTTTGCACCCTTTGCCCTTAAACATTTTTTTAAACCAGGTATTGAATTCAGGACCTTGTGCTGGCCAGGCAGATGTTACACTATGGAGGTGTCTTCCTGGCCTCCTTCTAGTAGTTTTTATGGGTTGATTTCTTGATAAAATTCTCTTTCTTAACTGTATGAATTCATCAAAGATTAGGTAGATCTTTTCAAACAGAACTGAAAATATGCTGCCCCAATGTCTAAATTTAGACTGAGTTACCTATGAAAATGTTAACTGTGTAAATTTAAATATATTTAAAACTGAGTTTTAAGCATTATTTATTATTTTCTGAATACAAGGTAATAGGTATTTTATGATGCCTTTAATTTTCTTAGTTCTTTTCTGACCTATTCCTCTTTTGTGGATACAGGTGCAGAATTTTCTCCAGAGTATGGCTGTGAAACATTGCAACTTTCCTGCTTTGACCAAACTACAGGTATAACAAAAAGTGAGCAAAGACTATTCATCTTGGATTTATCAGGGCAATTGCATTAGTATTTGGTCTATGGAATAAGATATATTTAAAATACCCCATGTAGGGGCTGGTGAGACAGTGCAGCAGTCTGAAGCCCCTGCTTAGGAAAGCATAGCCAGGTGCAGGGGACCACAGTTCCATCGCTGGTACCACATGATGCACCAGCCCCACCCTCAGGGCAGGCTGAGACCCCCCAAATGTACACTATGTAGTGGTATGTGATGCTTTGTACATGAAAATGTATTAAATACTGATTTGCATCACATTCTCTTTTTCAAAACATATTTTATGTAAAAGAAAAAACAAAAACAATGAAACAGAATTTTAAATCATGATAATAGGTGATTAACCATATTAAAAATAATGTATGTTTTATGTGCAATGTAGCTGCTCAGATTACAAATTATACACATTAAAATTAATCCTAGCACTCGGGAGGCTGAGGCAGGAGGATTGTTGTGAGTTCTAGACCAGCCTGAGCTACAAAGTGAGCTTAAGGCCAGCCTGAACTGCATAGTGAGACCCTGTCTCAAAAAGACAAGAAAAAATTATTCAAACTGTATAAGCAAAGCTGCTCATTTTAAAGAACTAAGAGGGATTGATAGCATGATTATCATATCATATTTATATATGTATTTTTTCTTTTACCCTCCTGTATTTTTTCCTTTGTACCATTCTAGTTGTTCTTTCCTTCTGAGAAGTTTCTGCCCCTTGCAAAATATTTACTGCATATATTTTATTTACTTTTTAATTTTTTACTCTAGGAAGACAGTATGATGTTGACACATGTCAGTTTGATTCAGTTATGAATATGATCTCAAGTAGCATCCATTTACCTATAAAAGTCTTGAGACTATTCTTTTTATGCCTGAGTAGTACTCCATTTTGAAAAGTAATTTTTATCTAGAATTTGTTTGATGGCCTTGTTTCCAAGATTTAGCTATTGTAAATTGTGTTTCTGAAGGACCAGCCAAACAGCTCAGCAGATTAAATTGCCTGCAAGCAGGGGCCAGTGGTTTAATCCTCAGGCCTGTCATTCAAGTCCTATGCCCACAGCACCCTGGGACAGCAATTGAGACTGGGTGTGGTGGCCGCATGCCTGTAATCCCAGCACTTGGGAGGCTGTAAGCAGGAGAATTATGATGAGTCTGATCTAGTTGTGAGACCCTGAATACCCTGTAGACCCTTCCCTAAAATACAGAAAAAAATAACACAAATTGTGTTTCTGTAAACATGGATGCATATATATCATGTGGTTTGATGTTTTTAATTCTTCTAAGAAAGTACTCATAAGGGGAAACGTTGAGTCAAATTCAGTCTCTCATCTTAGTTGTTTGAGGAATCTCCACACTGATTTCCAAAGTGACTGTACCAGTCCATGGTACAGTGGACAAGGGTTCCCTTTTCCCCACAGCCTCATCAGCATTCCTGATAGGTTGATTTATTGATCAAATTCTCTTTTTCAAGTCTATGAATTTATCAAGGGCTTGGTCAGTCTTTTCAGAGGGAATTGAAAATATAGTGTCCATTTTTCTAAATTTCTACTGAGTTGCTTAGGAAAGTGTTAGCAGTGCAAATGTAAAATATGCTGAGAAATTTGAGTTTTTAGCATACCTTGTTTTCCTATTTTTTTTAAACAAGGATACAGAATAGTATTTTCCAATGGTGGCTTTTTTGTTTGTTTGTTTGTTTTCTCTTCTGACTTCTTCTTTTTTGTGGGGACAGGTGCACAAGTTTATCTAGATGACTATGGTGAAAACGTGGAGATTTCCTGCTTGGACCAATCCAAAGACACAACAGAAAGTGAGGAAAGAGATGATCCATCATCCACATATAGAGATCATGGTAACTGAATTAGTATTTTCACTCTGAACTGAAAGCAATATCTTTTTTTTTTTTTTTTTTTTTTTTTTTTTTTTGCGGAACTGGGGATTGAACTCAGGCCTACTCTACTGAGCCCAGCCATATCTTTTGACATGTCCTTCACAGTGGTATTTCAGATTCTGTCCATGAGAAATCTATTGAAAATAGACTTTCTGGGTTCTCTTTTTTAAATCTATGGGTTTATCAATTATTAAGTCAGTGTTTTCAAATGAAGTCAAAGTATGTTACATTTGCTTATAACTTTTGACTGTATTTATGAATATTGTAACTATTTAAGTGTAAAATATGCTGAAAACTGTGAGTCTGTAAGCATTCATTTATTTCTGTTTGTTTGAATCAAGGTTACAGAGTAGTATTTTTAGGATGCCTTTAATTTTCTTAGTTCTTTTCTGGTCTCCTCCTCTTTTGTGAAGCCAGATGTACAAGTGTCTCATGCTGGTTATTGTAAAACATTGGGAAATTACTGCTTTGACCAAACTGTACCTGTGACAGAAAGTGAGCAAAGAGATGATCTACCCTGGGCATTAGTAAATCAGGGTACTGCATTAGAATTTTCACCATGGATTGAAACACATATTTTTACATGTCTTTCACAGTGGTATGTGGGACTGTAGTGAAAATACTCATCAGATTCTCTTTTTAAAAATAAATATTTTTTACAACATTTATTTATTTAGTTAGTACAGGGTCTCACTATGCATTTCAGAATCATAGTTATCCTCTTGTCTAGCCTCCCTAGTGCTGGGATTATAGGTGTGCACCACCATGCCCGATTTCATTGGCTGGCATAGCATGCAATACCAGATTTCGAACCCAGGTCCCTGGTCTTGCCAGGCAGGTCCTTAGACTACCAAGCTATCTCACCAGCACTTTATTTTATGTTTCAAAAAAAAAAAAAACAATAAGAACATGGCACAAGATTTTTTTTGCAGCAACTTAATAGGTAGCTATCTTACATATCCATTTTTTCCTGTTTCATTCTTTTCATTCCCATATCCCAGGTGTTCTTTACTTTCAGGAATTTCTTCCTCTTTCACTATATCTAATGTACATTTTGGATCTTATTTGCCATTTCCTTTTCTTATACTAGGAAAACAATATAATGTTGACATGTTAATATGATATATTTCACTTGTAAGTATGCTCTCAAGTTGAATCCATTTACCTATAAAAGCCTCAATTTTATCCTTCTTTATAAAAAACTATTGTATAAAATAGCATAACATCTTTATTCATTGTTGGGTTGATGTGTATTTGGATTGTTTACAATATCTTGCTATTATAAATTATTCTGCTATCATCATGAATACACATTCATCACTGTAGTTTGATGTTTTTAAATCTTCTGAGAACATACCGAGAAGGGAATTATAGCTGGGTCAAATTTGATGTCTCATCATAGTTGTCTGACTACTCTCCACACTAATTTTCACGCTAGTTATAACAGTCTACACTTCCGTCAACAGTGAAGAAGGATTATATTTTCTTTGCAGCCTCGCCAGCAATTCTTATTGGTCAATTTCTCAATTGGATTCTCCTTTTTAAGCCTATGAATTTATCAAGACTATATATATATATATATATATATATATATACACACACACACACATACAGTTTGTTTCTGATTTTTGTTCTTGCTTTGCTTTTCCTTCTAAAATAAAATAACATTTTAAAAAGACAAGTAATTGTAAAATAGGATAATGGATTATTTATAATTGTTAATGTAATGCTCATTTTTATCTACAATGTAGTTGCTAAGATTACAAGTTATGCCATGAAAAATTATTTGGATAGTATGAACAAAACTGTTGTTTTTAGTGAACCAAGTGGAATTGATAGCATAAATATCTTACCTGTCTTTTTCATATATATTTTATATACATATATGTTTATATATTTTTCCCTTCTTTCTTTTCTCCTTTCTCCCAGCCCAGTTGTTATTTCCTTTTGAGCAGTTTCTTCCCATTATACTATATCTATTAAGCATTTTGGATCTTATTTACTTTTATTTTCTTACTCTAAGAAGCCAATATGTTGTTCATACATGATCAGTCTGTATTCTTTCACTTATATGGTTTGGAATTGCATCCATTTACCTATAAAAGCCTTGAGTTTATCCTTCTTTGTACCACTTTTATCCATTCCTCGATTGATGAACATTTGTGTTGTTTCCAAAATGTAGCTGTTATAAACTGTGCTGCTCTAACATGAGTGCACATATATAGCTGTGCTATGATTTTTTAATTCTTCTGGGGGAATACCCAGAAGGAGAATAAGTGGATAAATTTGGACCTCTGATCCTAATATTTTGAGGTGCCTCCACACTGACTTCCATAGTGGTTGTACCAGTCTACCCTCCTATCAATAGTGTAGAAGTGTGCCTCTTTCTCCATGACCCAATCTGCATTTGTTACTGGTTGATCTCTTGATCATATTTTCTCTTCTAAGGCTATGAACTTGTCAAGGATTAGGTCCTAAAACTTCTGCAAAGAAATTTAAAGTATGATGCCCCTACTTTTTAGGTATTTTTTTTTTTTATTTTGAAGATAAAAGTAGAACAACAACCACAATAAAGCAACACTAAAACAATAAATATGGTACAGTATTTAAATACAAGAAATAGGAAATTAATAATGTCTGTTATATTACATATTATTTTACACATAGTTTCTCAAATTTCTAGATATAAGATTAATAAGTTAAACGGTAACTGTTCCTTTCAATAAATCCATAGAAATTAGTAGTACAATAATTTCAGCTATCCTCATCATTTTTTTCTCCTTTCCCCATCCCAGTTGTTCGTTAAAAAAAAAGAATAAAGAGGGGCCAGTATGACAGCTCAGTACAGTAAGCACTTGCATGGCAAGTGCAAGGTTGTAAATTAAATCCCCATTACCTCAAAAAAAAAAAAAAAAAAGGAATAAAGGAACAAAAAAGGGAAATAGAACAATGAAACTGACTTTCAAAACAAGTTATTAGGATGGTTACAATACATGATATATTGCATTGTTGTCTTCCTAGTAATTATTCAGTGTAGAAGATACATGCATGCTATCTTGCCTGTAGAATATGAGCACAAGGAATTCTTTTTGATAAACTAAAAAATTACCTGTATAACAATCTTAACTATCTTGTATATACATATATTTCTTCCTTTTTGCCTTTATTCACTTACCATTTCTGCCTCACAGTGTCTCTTATTTTGAATAACTTCTTTCCAATTCAAAATATATATTGTATATTTCAGATCTCATTTACTTGTTTGATTTTTCCCACTGGTGAGACAATATGATGTTTATTCATATCTTTCTGACTTATTTCATTCAGCGATGGTTGTGAGTTGTGTCAATTTACCCATAAAATACTCCGTTTTATACTTTTTATGGTTGAAAAGCACTGAATTACATTAAAAAACACACCTGTTTTATCCATTCTTTAGTTTAATGGACATCTATGATATCTCAAAGATTTAGTAATTATAAATTGTGCTGCTATAAACATGGATTCACATATATCACTGTGGTATGACGATTTTAATTATTCTTGGACCCAAAAGGAGAATAGCTGCATCAAATGGAACCTCTAATCCTTTTTTTTTTTGTTGTTTTTTTGTTTTTTGTTTTTTTTTTAGGAATCTCAACACTGACAGCCACAGTAGTTGTACCAGCCTGCACTCCCACAAACAGTGGAAAAGGGTTCCTTTTTCTCTCCAGCATTTATTACCAGTTGATGTTTTGATGACACCCATTTTCTGCAGGGTGAAATGACATGTCAGTGTTGCTTTAATTTGTATCTTTTGGATGACCAATGATGTTGAACATTTTTTGATATATTTCTTTATTATTTGTATTTTTCATCTTATAAATGCCTATTCATCTCCAATGCACAGTTTTGGATTGGGTCATTGAATTTGGGGCATCTGAATTTTTTCAATTTTTTTGGTGTTTTAGATATAAGTCATTCATCTATGGGACAACTTGCTATAATTTTTTTCCAAATCTGTGGGTTGTATTTTTACTTTGTTGGTTTTCTATTATACAAAAGCTTTTTACATTTTCTGATTCTATTTAGCTAGCAGTCTGGGATTTGTTTAAGAAGGCTCTGCCTACATCTATATCTCTGAGACTTCTATCTGCTTTCTCTTAGAGTACATTTAGTGTTTCTGTTTTTTTAGTGTCTATTTTAATATTTAAATGCTTTATCCATTTTGATTTTAGTGTAGTGGATAGTAATTGATACAAGTCTAGCTTTAGTCTTCTGCATATAGAAAGCCATTCTTTCCAGCATCAATATATTTGTGAAAGATAAGGGAGCTGAGTATGTTTAGAGATGCCTTTTCATCTTCTGTTTTGTTTCACTCATTCTCAGGAATGTATTTTTGCCAATACCATGCTGATTTTATCACAGTAGTTTTGCAGTATTATTTCAAGTCTGGTATTGTGAAGCCTCCTGGTTTGCCTTTCTTGTCCAGATTTGCTTTTGTTATTTTCTGGTTCCAAATGAATTTCAGGAATGTTTTCTGTATGTCTGTGAGGTATGTTAATGGTATTTTCATTGAGATTTCATTAAAACTGTTTAGCAGTTTTGGGAGTATGGTCATTTTTACTATTTTGGCTTTTCCTGTCCCAGAGCAAGAAATATCTTTCCATTTTCTGATAAATTTATCCAACCTCCTTTTTTAGATTACTGAAATTTTCACCGGACAGAGCTTGTACATCCTTTGTTAGTTAGATAGATAACTAGGTACTTCGTTTTCTGGGATGATATCATGAAGGCAGGTCTTTCCCTAATTTCTCTACTGTGAGTTTGTTGGTTGTGTATAGGAATGCTATTGACTTTTGAGTATTAACTTTGCATCCATTCCACAGCTAAATTTGGATATTAACTTTAAAAGTCATTTGCTTGGAGCTTTTGGTTTTTTCTATGTAGAGTAACATGTTGTCTGAGAATAATGATAATTTAACTACTTTCCTTCCTAGGCTTCTTTTATTTCTTGTTCTTTTCTAATGTCTCTGACCAATATTTCCAGGGTTATAATGCACAGGAGTACTGGCAATGGACATCCTTGTCTTATTCCTAATTTTAGAATGAAAGCTTTCAGTTTTTGAACATTTAATATGACATTACCTGATGGTTTGTCATGGACAACTTTTATAAGATGGATGTAGAAATTACCTATTCCAATTTTCTGTATCTTTGTTTTTTAATTTTCTGTATCTTTACCAAGAATAAGTGCTGAACTTCATCAAAAGCTTTTTTTGCATCTATTGAGATATCTGATCATGTGGTTTTTGTTTTTAGTTCTCTTAATATGGCATACTACATTTACTGATTTTCATATGTTCAACCATCCTGCATCCCTGGTAAGAATCCTACTTGGTCATGATGTATAATCCTCTTATAATCATGTTAATGGTGTTTTCATTGAGATTGTACTATATATGTACTACAAATCATTAATTACAATGATTTGCTACTATTTGTCTGACATTATATTTTTTCTCTGTCTTGTTATTTTTGGTACTGGGAATTAAACTCAGTACTTTCCACTTGCTAGGCAGGTGCTGTGTAGCCACCACTGTTATTAAAGATTTTTGCATGCATGTTTATTAAGGAGTCTGCCATGTAGAGTTCTTTATTGGTTGGGTAAATTTTTGATTTTGGAATGAGAGTAATAGTAGTTTCTTTGAATGGCTTGTTGTTTCTGTATCATATAGATCATCTCTAAATTTTGGAGAAGTTCACCAGAAAATACACTATGTCCTGGGCCTGGGCTTTTCTTTGTTGGTAAATTATAAATTACATTTTCAATTTCATTGGCAGTTGTGAGGTTATTTAGAATTTTTATGTCTTCTTGATTTAGTTTTGCTTGTTTGATTATGTGTAGGAGCTTGTCCATTTCATCTGTGTTTTCCAGCATATTAGAATATAGGTTCTTAAAAAAAAAAAAGAATATAGGTTCTTATGATAGTTGTTGATGATCTCCTGGATTTCTCTGGGATTTATTTTAATTTACCCTTTTTCATTCATAATTGCTTGAATATTTGTTTTTCCCTTCTTCTTTGTGAAGAGGTTGGCTTATTGTTTATTAATTGTATTTATTTTTTCAAAGAATCAACTTTCCAATTCATTGATTCCTTGTATTATTTTCTTAGTCTCTATTACAGTGATTTCTGCTCTTTATATTTTTTCCCTTCTTTTTTTTTTGTCTTTTTTGAGACAGGGTCTCACTGTGCAGTTCAGGCTGGCCTTAAGCTCACTTTGTAGCTCAGGCTGGTCTCGAATTCACAACAATCCTCCTGCCTCAGCCTCCCTAGTGCTGGGATTACAGGCATGCGCCACCACGCCCGGCTGCGCCACCACGCCCGGCTATTTTTTCCCTTAGATTTCTTCTTAGAAATATTTTTAGAAATATTTTCATTTCATCACATAAGTTTCAGTATGTTTCATCTGAATTATTGTTTAATTGTACATAGTGTTTAATTGCATGTTACTTTCCTCTGTGACCCATTGGTTGTTCAGTAGGGTGCTGTTCCATTTCCATGTATTAAGGTAGTTTTTATTTTTTCTTTTTTGTGGAACTGGGGATTGAACTCAGGACCTTGTGCTTGCTAGGCAAGTGCTTATTCTGCTGAGCTATCTCCCCAGCTGCCAACTATTATGGTAGTTTCTGTGGTTTTCTTTGTCATTTATTCCCAGTTTTACTGCACTGTGGTCAGATAGTATGCATGGGATAGTTTCAATTCCTCTGCCTTTACTTAAACATGTTTTGTAAGTCAATATTTGATCTGTTAATTCTTCTGCTGAGAAGAATGTGTATTCTCTTGTTTGGAAGTGAAACACTCTGTGGATATCTACCAAGTTCATTTGTTCATAGGCTTTGTGTAATTCTGATATTTCTTTGTTTATCTCTTGTGTAAGTGTTCTATCCACTTGTGAGAGTCAGGTGTTAAAGTCCCCCACTACAATTGTGTTAGTATTTATTTGATTTTTTACATCAGTTAAGATTCACTTTATGTAGTTGTGTGAAATTGTTTTTGATTCATATTTATGATTGTTATCTATTCTTCCTGGAGTTTTCCCTTAACTAATATATAGTGATCTTCTGTGTCTCTTTTGATCAGTTTTGGCTTCAAATTTGTAATTGTCTGCAAATAGAATAGCTACCCCTGCTTTATTCTGGGTTTGTGTGGTATGGAGGATTGTTTTACATACTGTCTTTTAGTCTGTTAACTTCTTTTGGGTTAAAAGTGTTTCTTGAATGTTGCATATTGTTGAATTTTGCTTCTTGATCCATTCTGCTCATCCATTTCTTTTGATTAGTGAGTTGAGACTATTTACCTTGATGGTTACAAGTGAAATATATTGGTGTTTGTTCCTTGTCTTTTTGCTCTGTTTAGCTATTTACCCTGCCTGGCAACTTACTTCCTTTTGTGTTCCTGTGTATGTGGTCTTCATTATCTCTTTCAAAGATGTTTTCAAAGCACTCTGTAGAGCTGGTTTGGTGGTCATAAATTTCTTCAGTGGATCCTTGTCATGGAAGTATCTTATTTCTCTGCCAATTCTGAGGGATAATTTTGCTGGATATGTCAGTCTAGGTTGAAGATTATTTTCCTTTAGGGCTTGGACTATTTCAGTTCAATATCTCCATGACTTGAAGATTTTTTTGTTGAGAAGTCTGCTGTGATTCTGATGGCTTTCCTTTACAGGTGATATGATACTCAGCTGCTTTTATTTATTTATTTTTTTGGCAGAACCAGGGATTGAACTCAGACCCTTGCACTTGCCAGGGAAGCACTTATTCTACTGAGCCATCTTGTTAGCCCCAATTTAGCTGCTTTTAATATTTTATTCTTAGGCTAAATTTCAGAAATCTTGTTTATTATATGCTTTGGTGTAGATTTATTTTGGTCATGGCTATATGGAGTTCCACATTCTTCATTTATTTGTATGTCAACTTCTTTATCCATGTTTGGGAAGTTTTCTGCCATTATTTCTTTGAGGAGATTTTTAATGACTTTTTTCCTGTCTCTAGCTTTTTCACTGATTCCCATCTATCTTATGTGGTTGTTCTTTGCTTCCTGCTGTAGCTGTTAAATTAATTTTTCCTTGCCTCTTTCAATTTTTAAGATATCTTTCGTTTCCTGGTGGCTATCTGTGTTCCTGTCTTCTAGATCTGATATTGTATCTTTCCCTTCTTTCAATCTGCAGTGTATACTTTCTATGAAGTTTAAAATCTCATACATTTGTGTTTGGATCTGCTTCATTGATTCCATTTCTTGTTTATGTTTTACATTTATCATTTCTGTTATTTTCCTGAGCTCCACCATTTGTTTATTTGTCTCTGCTTTGTTTTATCTATGACCTCTTCTATTTGTTTTTTCACAGTCTTGCTATCATTTCATAAGGTCAATTTGTTGGCTTCTGATTTCCTCTATCTCTTTGTGCTCTGGACTTGTCCTGGGTGGGTTGGAAGTTTGTGATTGCATTTTGCTTCTTCATCTTGTCATTTTCTATTTTCAGCTTTATTTTGTTTTCTGTGTTCGTAGTTTTAGATTTCTTACATTAAATAGTCTTAAGCAGTTATGCTTATGCTTCCCAAGGAAGTGTCTTTTCCTCAAGATTCTTTCCTCTTGCCAGCAACACAGTCCTGAAGTCTCCTCAAACTAATGTCGCTGACCTGGAATATGGAAGACATACAGAGCACAGACTTAACATTTTTTCCTGTTGGCATTACCTCCACTCTTCCCACCAGAATGGATGTTTAGGGACAATGGAGGACACATAGGTCATGGACTCACTCCCCTCATACTTGTGCTGAATACTCAGGGGGTCGCAGGATGCAGATTTATTCTCTTCTCACTGACACCAAATTAACCTTACTTGTAAATTTGGAGTCCATTGGGTATGAAAGTGTTAACTGTGTGAACATAAAATATGCTGAATACTTCGAGTCATTAAGGACTCATGCATTTTTTATTTTTGGCAAACAAGGCATCAGAGTAGTATGTTATAATGCCTTTAATTTTCTTAGTTCTTTTCTGACCTCCTTCTCTTTTGTGGAGACAGGTCTACCAGTGTCTGAAACTGACTATTGTGAAACAGTGGAAGTGTCCTGCTTAGGCGAAGCTGAAGACATGAGAAAAAGTGAAGAAGGAATTGATCTATTGTGGACATTAGGAAATAGGGGTAATTGTATTAGTATTTTGACAATGGACTAAAAGACACATCTTTTGACATGCTCTACAGAGTGGTATGTAAAACTCTGTACCTGAAAAAGTATTGAAAATAGACTTTTCAGATACATTTTTTTGGTTTTTGTTTGTTTTTGAGGAACCAGGGATTGAACTCAGGCCCTTGCACTTGTCAGACAAGCAGTTATTTTACTGTGCCATCTCCCAGGCACCTTCAGATATGTTTTTTAATATATGAATTTATCAGAGAGGAGGTCAGTGTTTTCAAATGGGATTGAAACTATGTTGTTGTTACTTACAATTTGTGACAAAGTTGCTTATATGTTAACTTTGTAAAAGTTAAATATGCTGAAAACTTTGTCGTAAGCACTCATACATTTCTTACTTTTTTGAAGCAAGGATTCACAGTAGTATTTTAGGCTGATTTTAATTTTTTTAGGTTTGTTTTCTGTCCTCTTTCGTTTTTTCTGTTGACAGGTACATTAGTGTTTCCAGGTGTCCATTGTGAAACAGTAGAATGTTCCTCCTTTGACCAAAGTGAGTGAGTGTCAGAAAGTGAGCAAAGAGATCATACATCCTTGACATTAGAAAGTCAGGGTAATTTCATTAATATTTGGATCCTGGACTAAAGGCAAATCTTTCTTTTTTAGTTTTTTATTATGCATTTTGTGCAAGGTCTGACTATGCAGTTTGGAGTCATAATGATCCTCCTTTTTTCAACCTCCCCAGTTCTGGGATTATAGGCATGTGCCAGTTCACCCAGTCTCTGTAGCCAGCTCAGTACACCTGGGGATGGGGCTGGTGTGGCATGTTGTGCTTAGGATTGAACTCCAGTCCCTATGCTTGCCTAAGGAGACACTTAGTCTGTTGAGCTGTCTCGCCATCCCTACAGGCAAATCTCTTGACATGCCCTATACAGTGGCATGTGAGACTCCATACATGATAAAATATCCAACATAAACTTTTTAAAATTAGTTTGCAAGTAATTTTCAAATCTATGCATTTATCAATGACTATCTTAGTCTTTTAAATTGAATTGAAGTTATCTTTATTTACTACTTTAGATTAAAATTTTTAATGAAACTGTTAACTATGTAAATGTAATGCATCTGGAAAACTTTATGCCTTTATGCACTGATTCTTTTCTTATTTTTTTGTATAACAAGGTTTCAGAGTAGTATTTTATGAACTTTTTACTTTTCTTAGTTCTTTTCTGACCTCCTCTTCTTTTGTGGAAACAGGTGCACATGTGTGTCCAACTGGCAACTATGAAACAATGGAACTTCCTGGCTTTTACCAAACAGCAGGTATGACAGAAAGCAAACAAAGAAAATATTTAGCTTGCATATTAGGAATTCATAGTAATCAATCAGTCATAATTTCAGGAGACCAAATTCATAGAATGAATATTTATTGTTTTCAGGACAACTCAGAGAATATATGGAAAATCCACAGACTGAGTTACCATGTACAACTCCAAGTACTTCAGAAGAAACTACAACTGAAACACTAATGGAAGACCCATCTAACATAATACAAAGTTCAAGAAGCAGGAGATCTAGACCAAGAGATGAATATACTTCACAAACATATGGTACAAGTGGTAGTACATCACGTAACATTTTTGAACAAATGCCACAAAATGTAACTGGGACATATTCTAGTAATGAGTCACATGAGGAATCGAGACACGAGATACCTAGACCAAAGTCACAAGCTAGAGAAAATATACCCTCTGGGCTATCCGATAGATTTTCAAGAACATTTTCACACTTGAAAAAAAAAAGTACATTATTAGTTCCTGATCTTCAAATCACCATTTTTTCTGGAGAAAATTCTCCAAGTCATGCTACAGAAAATGTCACTCCATTAATGCCTGACACAATACATACTAGTAGTTGTATGGGAAATGTAGAAGATGTCAGAAACGTATTTTCACGTGCTGAAGCAGCAGGTGTAATAAGTAGTGTTGGTACCCTCAGAACACCTGCTTTCAGATGTCCAAATACTGGTTTAAATTACCCAAGGTGTGTTGTACCTCAAAGTGGAACATCAGGGCAGAGAATGCTAGAATTTGGTAGAGTTAGCAACCTTATGGGCACTGGCAGTGATTTCCAGTGTCGTGGCTTACAAGCAGCTCAAACTGTGCAAAGGGCAGAGTCGCAGATTAGAAGTGACAGTTTTCATTTAAATCCCAGTTTTGAACCTCAGCTTCATGCAACAACTATTCGCAATCCAGGTGTCAGCTGTGGTACTACTAGTAGCACTGTGTTTGGTGCCAGCTCTCATAATGAAAATCCAGAAAGTGCCTCAATGATGTTTGCAGGCATTAGTGAACAAAGTGCACCATTAGGCTCTCTGTCACAGCCTAGACTAGAAAGTCAACGTTCACACTCAGAAATACCTAGAGAAAGTCAGCCCTGGCGCCGCTTTCATAATGAAAATCCAGAAAGTGCCTCGATGTTTGCAGGCATTAGTGAACGAAGTGCACCATTAGGCTCTCTGTCACAGCCTAGACTAGAAAGTCAACGTTCACACTCAGAAATACCTAGAGAAAATCAGCCCTGGCTCCGCTTTCATAGTGAAAATCCAGAAAGTGCCTCAATGATGTTTGCAGGCATTAGTGAAAGAAGTGCATCATTAGGCTCTCTGTCACAGCCTAGACTAGAAAGTCAACGTTCACGCTCAGAAATACCTAGAGAAAATCAGCCCTGGCTCCCCTTAGGTGAGCAAGACCCTGAAAATGAAAGTATTCTTCACCCAGTTATTGGGCTTGATATACGACAGATTAATAACTTGCCACGGAGAATATTTGCCAAAACCGATGCTGTTAAATCCTGTAATATTTGCCTTATGCAATACCAAATCGGTACTAAGATTCGCACACTCCCATGTTCCCACGAATATCATACTTACTGTGTTGACCCTTGGCTAATGAACAAGTCCACCTGTCCCATTTGCCACAAAAATGTGAGAGATTATAAGAAAAGAGAAAATTCTTAAGTTGAAAATATTCAGCAATGTCAACAGTAATAGACAAACAGTAGTCACTTTCTTTATGTTTAATTTTGAAGTAATACAAAAAGTAACAAAGTAACATTCTGAACTAATTTGTTAAAGCTCAAATTACCCCAGTTTCTGTTTCAAAATAAAAAGAGAATTAAAAAATTTTGTCTTTCTTTACTTTAACAAGTCCATGGTATAGCAGGTCACTCAATTTAAATACAGATTTGGCAGTTACACTGGGAAGGAATGCTCCTGATTTATTGAAAGACTGAACATTTTCTGTCCATTGCCAGTAGGCCCTATTGCGTTAGGTGCAGTAGAACATGGTAGGAGCATGGAGTGAATAAAGATGCTTACCACATAGTGTCTAGGAAGCAGGGAAAGGGGCTGGAGACTCAATACTTCTTCAAGGGTATGTCTCCCAGAAAACTTTACATCTGCTGGGCCCCACCATGTAGGCTGACAAGCTGCAATCAGTGTTCTTGGTGCTGAACTGTAATGCCTGGCATCTGCAAATTAAAGGAGGGAAAGTTTACTTTGGTTCACAATTTTCAGGGGATTCAGGCCATTGTTGATTGGCTCCAAGGAAGAAATGACATGGCAGATAGGCATAGCATAGGAAAATTTCACCTGATGGTAGCCAGGAAGAAGAGCGTCACTAGGGAGGAGCCGGGGACAAGAAAATACCCTTCCTTGCAAGGTCATGATCCCAGTGAATAGCCTGCAAAAAAAACCCAATTTCCTAACAGCGAATGAACTACTGTACCAGTGGATAATCCACTGATTAGTGTAATACCCCATGATCCAGTGGTCTTTCAAAAGTTCCACTTTGAAAACATGAGACTTCTGGAGGAAATTTAGATCTAAATCCTAAAGTAAGCCTTCAATACATACGTTTTTGAAGGACATTCAAGAACCACTATGCCATCCACACGTAGCCTGGAAAGGCTTAAGTCTATAATCATAATGCAAAGGAGTTTAGTCCATCTTGAAGAGTCCCCAAAGTCTTAACTGTTTTAACATAGTTGAAAAAGGTAAGTCCAGTATATCCTTTGAGACACAAGGTAAACTCTCAAGTAAGATCCTGTAAAACTCAAGTAAGTTGAGTTTTTAAAACACTCTCCCTGAGTGTTTTGGTGACTGAACATGAGGAAATGAGTCCCATAGAAATAATTTCCTCGCCAGCACTACCAATCAGTACAGGGCACCCTGCAACTCTTATCCCAAAGGAAATTCTTTCAAATGTGGTTACTGACATGCTCAATGGGTGAGGCCATTACTAGTAGGTACTGAAGGAAGCCAATGAAGAAAAACAACTGTCCATTGTGAGAAAATTCCACTACACTTACCTGCACTGGCCATTCAGAGAAGCACAGACACTATCTCTGCAAACTTCTCCCTTCCCCTTTAAATCTTCTGTTCTACAGTGGCTTCCTTTTGATTCCACTCTCCAAACTCAACCTGCAGCCACAGGAGTGAAAAATAGCCATGGTTGCTTATACAGATCTTTCTTCAGTGCTCTTTCCCCTCCATGACTTTAAAATATATGGTGTGGAAACCTGGGTAGGGCATAGTTCTCTTCAGTGATTGCAAGTCCTATCTTGAATCCCCAGTGTCTTAAAGTGGCTGCCCTGGGACTTACTTTTCAGACTGTCCCAGAAACTCCCTGTTAGTTTCAGATGAGTGAAGACTTCTCTTCCCCTCTGTTTGCTTAAAACTCTCTTTGCCTGTTCCCCTCAGTCTCCAATGATCTTCTTCCCACATTCCACAGCCTCTGTCTCATAGAGGAAGGAGAGTGGGAGACTAGTGTGAGCCCAAGTCATGTGCCCCTGCTACATGACTTTTCTCTCCTTCCTCCCACCACTGTTCTCTCTGAGGCAAGCCTACCCCTGGAGCTGAGCCCTAGCTGTTCAGCCTATATGCCAGTCCTGGCTTGGGGGGCCCAGGATCAAGTGACCTGGCATTTCTGGCCTGTCTCACCCAGAGCACATTTGCCACCCTCACAGACTGGTAGCGTGGCATAGCAGGCACACAATGCTGCCTTGGAGGGTAAAGTCCAACCTGTGCTCATGCACACAGTGAGACAACAGCACTTACATGCACAGCCTGCTGTCTGGTCCCTGGAAGCTGCACAGGATGTCTGGGCACCCAGCACTCTGTTCTTATAAGCACCCCAAATCCCAGATTGGGTAAGGTAAATGTGGGCCTGTACCCTATGTGGCCCTCCTTTCACCACCAGACCCCCACATGCAGCAGGCCATGCAGGCAGCACTGCACCCCCACCCTTGCTATTCCCCTCAGCTGGCCCACACCATGCTGCCCTTCCCCTGTCTGATCCTGTGCCACACTTTGGCTGCCTGGCTCCCTCAAGAAGCTGGTCTGCACCTGATCTGAGCCCACCCTCAGCTGCCTTTCCAAGGTCTGCTGCCATTCATACTGACACAGGCAGAGGCGGTGGCTGTCAGGGCACCCACTGTGCTGCTCCTTGAACACTGCCATGTACTCTCTGGATTGTGCCTCAGCACACTACTGGGCCAGACTAACAGTTTCACTTTCCTCCTTTGCCCTCTGCCCCTCTATATACCCAATCTACAAAGGAGTGAGAATGAAAGATGGCCTAACTCTATGTTCCTCTCTGGCAAGCCTCTCTCAGGTTAGCCAGTATTTGAGCTCTTTCTTTCAGACTCGTAGGTTCTTAGCTCTCAAACTTGCTGAAGGTTAACTTAAATCATGAGATTACCTTTCCTCCCTTATTTTTTCAGACCTTAAAAGAGGCTTTGTTACCCATAGAAATGCTCAAAATCACTAGACGTGGTCCACTTATCCTCTACTAACCCCATAATTTCCAGGGACTTGTTTCTGCTTCGCACTTCTCACAACTTCATGCTGCCCCTTGCCTGCCTTTTTACTTTCTGCCCACTGGGACAGAGAAGGGTTAACTGTACTTTACATTTTTTTTTTAAACCTAATGCCACTCATGGCAACTGTGTACATGAAGAATGGCCTTGCCTGAACCTATCATCTTGGTGTTTAGCTGACTGGGACACCTGCCTTGGCCATTCACTCATGCTCTGTTATCCCTTAGGGACCTTATTGCTTCTCTGACTTGGACATGCCCAACCTGAAAATTACTTATCTCTGCTCCCTATGAGAAATCTACTTCCACCATAAAACCTCCACCAAACTCATCCACCAAGCTGGCCACAAAGGGATCAAGTGCCCTGATTAGCTAAGTGTGGTGGCATGCAGTTGTAACCATTGTACTTGGGAGGCTGAGGCAGGAATTTGTAGGCTACAAATTAAGTTCAAGGCCAGCCTGAACTATGTAGTGAGATCTTCTCTCAAAGAAAAAAAAAACTGTGTCCTGACATCCAGTACATCTCTAGGACCTTACTTTGTGCCACCATAATGGTCACTGGACTAGGGAATGTTCCCTCTCCAGGATTCTCCCTAAGCCATATCCCTCCCATGGCAGATCCCTCTAGAAATCAGATTGCCCAGTGATGGTTGCTTCTGTTAGGTGTTTTGACTATACAATAAAGAGACAGGAAACATAAAAGAAACCTTTATTAACTCTAAATACATGGAGCAGATCAAGTGAAGATGGGAAATCCTCTTACTTGAGACAAAGAAAACTGAGACTTTCATGAACTTTGGAAGGGGTGGTGTAAGAAGGTTTCAGTTATATGTAAGGAGATGATTGGAGTCTATCCTGTGTGCATGAGAATGGCAAAAAGAAATTGTATCCAGGACTGTAGTGAGGAAGGAGAAAGTGGTCATTGGGAAGATAAGCTATTGTTTTAAACACTTCAGCCATGTTAGATGACCACCATAATATTAGCAATTTATAATGGGGCCAGAACCTATCAGCTTCAGCTGCCTGTGAGTCAAGATCCCTGGCTAGATACTTCTTAGTCCTTCTTGGCTTAACAACCAAAGACTGACATTGACTGGAAGTGCTGGAGCCCTCCTGGAGAATCTCAGATACCAAATTCCGGCCCACAAGGACAGGACACCTCTGGGTCATTTGTAACACTCAAACAGGTATTTATCTACAAGACCCTCTGCAGTGGGTACACCAATCCAGGACAAAACCATGCCCTGCTGGAAATTCTCCTGACCTCTCCACCTTCTGGAAATCATGAATAATCTGGCCTATTTCTCTCAGGTTGACCCAAATTCCAGAAGACACTGAAATGTGCTATCCCTGCACCTCCCCCAGCTTCACCTACTCCGTGCTTAGAGCCTACTTTGCTCTTACTTGGTTGCTTACCACTTCTTTATATAAACCTCTTCCCCAAAACATCTTTCCCAGTTAGGCTGCCCACACCACACAATTTGTGATGCACAAAGTAGCCATGTCACAGGCTTTCCTCTGTATGTAACAAAAAGACAGTAATGGTGGGGCTGAGCTGAGAGAGACCTCCCAGCAAAAATGCTGCTCTCCACAAACAACAGGAAACCACTAAAGGGCCATGCTGCCCTCAGAACGCAGAACAGGTGGATGTAAAGAAAATTTAGGAAAGAATGTAACAATCTCCTTGGTGCTGGAAAGTCCAGTATTATCTGCACAACTGCACTGACTGTCCCCAGAACTTTGCTCCCAAACATTTCACTTAGATTCCTTGAGATTATAACTTCATACTCAAGCCCTATTTAGACTTTTGGGGCTGGGGAGATGGCTCAGTAGAATGTCCTCTGGCTAGCTGCTGAAATCTTTTGCCATCTCAGCCTCAGACTTCGGACAAAATAAAGTAAGGCTTTTGCTCACATAAAGCCTATGTCTAAGTGGTTTCTCTTGAACGTTTGGTAATTCTACCCTTGATATCATCACACATAGGGGAAAAAAAAACTTTGCATAGCAATAACCAGTTCCTAAGGCTTTAACCATGTCCTTCACAGTCTTTCTCAGCTACTTTAAACTGTAGAGCAGCTTCTTACTGTCTACAAATCCTTTTTTACTGAAAGTAGTGGATTTGTTTTAGAAAATTTGCCATTATGAATTCTTCCTCTGCATCTTTGAGATGTAAATACATTTAAAAGCATTTTGTCTATTTTACACCCCAAAAATATCTTTCTTGACGACTTAGGAAGCAATTTCTTTGAAATGTAATCATCAAGAAACATAATGCCTCTAGGACCTCCCAATCTCTTTGAGTGGGTTTGAGATCCACTTCTATGGCTACAATCCTCAAGCTCAGAAAGCCTGATGATAAAGACAAACATGGCCAAACTTGGCTCATCTTAGGAAACTCACTCTGTGGTCAGTGTACTAAATTGATTAATCTCTCCCCAGTTTCCTCTAGCCCTATTTTGCATGAGATTATACCTATCCCTTTAAAATTTTCCAGCCCTAGAGTAAAAACTGTTTCTGTGTAACTGAGGTCAGTCTCAGTTTGAAACACTGCTGTCTGTTTAACTTGGTCCATGACAGTTTGCTTTGACAATTTTATCACTCTACACTCTCATGGAAACAAACACATAGTTCTAGAAAACAATTGTTAATATTTTGTTAACTTTTACATAACAGTGATATTATATCTACTTTGAAAGTATCTTTTCTGGAAACATTAATTAAATATGGCTTTAAAATGTAGGTATCTTGAATCCAAGCATGGTGGTGCATGTCTTAATTATCTATGGCAGTTGCAATGGAGTACCACAAGCTTAAATGGTTTAAATCTACACCAATTATTTATTGAATAGTTTGAAAAGTCAGAAATTTGAAATGGGCAAAATCTGTGCACTTAAATTAAGGTGTTGGGCCGCATTGTTTCTTTCTGATGGCTTTAAAAATAATTTTTAAGTAATTTAATAAAGGACATATAATTGCATCATATGGCTGCAATTTCTTTATATTTCAAGAGTTTCTGAAAGATAAATAATCAGTTACATGAAGAAAAGTAGATGTAACATTGCTCAGGTAAAATAAATGACAATTATAAGTATGTGAAAGAATGAGGTAAACACAGTCTGGCTTGAGATATGCACATAAATTAAAGGGGACAAGGTCCTGAGTTCAATTCCCAGTTCCAAAACAGAGAAGGGCATTGAGATACATCATGAGAACAATCAGCTGAGTAGCCACATTAAAACTGAAATGAATGAATGTATTTTTATCAATTCCAAGAGTGTTGAAAACCCCAGTTTATTTCTCCATTCATTGCTACTATGTATTTATATTTTGTGTCCACTAGAAGAAATGAATAGTGTCTTTCCAATTCCTAATATTTAATTTTTCTCTAACTTAGAATAGCTTCAGTAAGTTACTTGTTTTTTCATATTATGCAATTATATTTCCTTTATTAATCATAACATTTATAAAAACATTGAGAACACTAAAATTATTACCTCTATTATATGGTTAAGCAAACTTGAAATAGTCTGTTTTAAGTAGAATTATCTGTTAACAAAATGATATGCTCATTATAAACTGATCATATTAATTGTAGAACTGACCTTTAAATCCACGTTTCAATAAAATTTCTTGGTGTCTCTATAACTTTTCCACATATATGTAAAAACAAAGTACAGGTAGTTTAAGGCACTTCATTTTACTATTGAATATAATGTTTTAATATTAATGATTGAACTGGAAGCCACTATTGTTAAACACATTAAGAAAAAAACAAATAGTTATATTTTAAAAGTGAAATGCAAGTTTTACAACTTTATTGTTTATTTTTAAAAGTAGACTACACTAATATCTAAAAATTAAAACATAGCTTAATAATGACATATCACAAAGATAACAAAAAACTTTTTTCAGAACGAAGAATATTACGCAGCAGATTATACTGCATGTGAAAATTTTACTTAAAAAATAACTTAAAAATATCTTCTCTAGAAGTAACATAGTTTTATTTATGAACACAGTAAAAATGCATATGTGCATAATAGATTTAAATAGCCTGCTGTTAACACATTTAGATAACTTCGCGTGATCACTATTATAAATAGCAAGTTAATAGTTTTCCATGTGCTTTCATCTTGAGGTATTTTGTCAGAATACATTGAAGGCTAACTGTTAAGACTGCAATTTTAAAATAAAATGAGATACAGTAAGAATATTTAAATTGTAGATATTTTTAAAAATCACCATTAAAATGATAGCATTAGCGTGTCTTCCTACTCATAGTGTATGAAAATAACATTTCACTACATTCTTACCAGCACAAGTTAAGTTTTATATACAGTTTATTGATTTCTTTCCTTATGGATTTCTGGCTTTCTGACTAAACTACAAATTCAGTCATATCTTATATTGGCATTATATTTATATTTCTTATGGTTTTATTGGGTGAGTCAGTGCTTTCTTCTGTTTAAGTATTTGACTTCAATATATATGTGGTGCTTAAAATTAAGTGAGGGTCCAATAAATTTATTAAATACACAATCTCTGCTGCTGGGAATATATATTTCATCTTAATCAGATGTCAAATACCTAGTGATCCCTGAATATGTCTATAAACTCTGTTTTATTTAATTGGCCCATTTTTATCTTCTACACTTAAATATTCCTCATTTAAAAAATTATTTGCAGTATTTATATCTAAATGACCTTTACACTTTTATGTGTTATAATATCTTAAAAACTATTAGTCAAATAGTCCACAAAAGCTCAGATTGGTCTCGAACTCACAACAATCCTCCTGCCTCAGCCTCCCAAGTGCTGGGATTACAGGCCTGCAACACCATGCCCAGTTGGTAGTGGGTTATATTTTGCTGAATTCAAGTATGTACAGTATTTGAAATGTCACCAAGTATGAAAACATCCTTTAAAGACTTCTCCAAATACAGCTTCTCTAACACAAATGGAACACTCATCTCTGACAAAACAAAACAAAACAAAACAAAACAAAACAAAACGGGGATATAACTAAAGGACCATTTTGTAGTGAAAAAAATGTATGTGTATACAAAACAGTTAGGATAGGTATACAGCTACTTTCTCTTAGTTCAATGAGAAGAAAGCTGTGTACTAATGTTGTTTAGACAAGACATCATGTCTGCATCTTGTCCTCTTAATAACTACCACAAAGACAATATACAATGTGTTAATTATTGTAACTGTCCTATTAACCTGCTTTGAAACTATTTCATTGCTATTTTTTTGCATTAAAATGAATAAAAAATAAAAAATCATTAGTGATATTTTCATGTAGATCACAATGATTTTGCAAATTACTTTAGAGATAGATACTTGTTTCTATTTTCAAAAGAAGTTTTGCAAATAATAACTGTGGAACTTTCATTGCTGCAGAATTATGTATTCCTTAGTACAGTTTCACCTGTTTGCTAGGCATAATTATAGCATATTTGCTATAAGAATTTTTCTACAGAATTTGTTCTCTTCTTTGTTAATATAAATGGTATGTATTCATTATATTTGTAGGTGGTTATTATTTGCATGTAAGTAAGCTATTCATATTATATTGTATATATAATATTCATATTAAATATGATATTCATATTATATATAGTAAACAATCACATTACCAATCCCATGTTTCCTTGTTAACTACATTGTATGTGACCTTGGCCTATGCTTTTTACTGCCTTAAAAAAGTAGTACAAAGTAACACTTCAATGATAATGTAAGTAATAGGAAGCTCACTAATGACTTCAACTGTAATGTTTCTAGGGTTAAGTATGATTCTGGGGTTGAGTAAAAAATAGACACAATTTTTGTATCTTGGAGATAAAAAAATTCCATTTAACCAATCACATTATAATACGAAATGAGTGATGGTTAAGCAAATGTTTTCCAGAGATCATTATTGTTTTGGTCTGTAGTGAGGTCTGAACTTCTGTGTAAGGGCTGGGGAGATGGCTAAGTAGAGCAAGTGCTTCCCTGGTAAGTGCAAGGATATGAGTTCAATCCCTGGTTCCGCAAAAAAAAAAATACAATGAAATAAACTTCTGTGTGTACTTTCAGTATGAATTCAATGTAGTCATGATGTTATATGTTTATGTATACTATATAATATCATTAGAGTTTGATATGTGTTTTATTTTTATTGGTATTTGCATACTTTATTTGATTTTTTAACTATATCATGTTTTCTTGTGTTTATCTATATGTAGCCTTTAATTGTTTTGAATGCTTCACTGTCTTCTCTCTCTGAATAATTTCTAGTTTATAATAATAACCTATGTCCTTGAACGTTTAAAATACAATTCACACATGAATTCATCAAATGCTGTGCAGTGATAGCTTGGATCACGAATGCATTGTTTAGATTACTTAATCTAAATTACTAACAAACTGTGTTAATATTACTCTTGGAAAACAATTTAGATTACTAAAAAACCTTTAGAAGAGGCCCAGACCTGCCAGGCCTGAGACACAGTTCCCAGTGGTCCCAGGTCCCACCTTGCGGCCCAAGACCCAGCACAGCTCCACCTGTGAGTGAGAGTCCCAGAGGTCAGTGCCATAAAAAAATGACAAAGACGAGGAGAAAAATGCAATGTCAGGCCTCCAGTCCACCAGTAAGTGCAGAGGATACTAGTTCAGCTGAAAAGAATGAATTAACAGACACGGAAGCAAAGGAACAACAGCAGAAAGATATAGAGGAACTCAGTCGAGAAGTAATTCCTGAAATAAAAAAGAAATATATGAATACATAACATCTGAAATAAAAAAGCAAATGCAGAAACATCATAGGGAAAACCAATGCTTACCAGGAACAAGTGCAGAGAGCACTATTCCAGCTGAAATGTATTAAGTAACAGCATCTGAAGCAAGGAAACAACAGCAGAAAGATCATGAGGAACTCAAAGCACAAATAACTTCTGAAATCAAAAAGGATTCTTTGAAAAAAAATAATTCCTTGAAATCAAAGCATCTGAAATATAGAAACAAGTCCAGAAATATACAGAGGAAACCTAACTTGGAAGAAGCACTGCAGAAAAAGAATTAATAACTACCTCTAAAGAAGACATGGATAAAAAAAAAAAATTCAGGAGATGAGAAATATGATGGATTCTTTCAATAAGCAATACAGAAAAGAAATAGAATACATGAAACAGAGTCAAAGAGATACAGAAGAATTAAAAATATCAATCACAAGTCTACAAAACCATTGGAGTGAAAGCGAAGAAAGAGTTTCAGATCTTGAAGACGCTGGTGCAGCTAGTGAAAAGGTGAGAAAGGGTCTCTGAAAAACAACGAGGATGGAGGGAAAAACAATCCATTACCTGCAAGATGATGCCAGGATGAACAATGTGAGAATAATTGGTATCAATGGCAATGAAGGAGTAAATACAAATGACATAAAAAGAACCTGGGGAGAAGTAATAGCAAAGAATTTCCCAAATACGAGGAAACAATCCAACATTCAGGTCACCGAAGCATATAGAACACCAAATAACTTCAACCCAAGTAAAAACACAATGATACATATAATAATAAAGATCCCAGAAATCTAACCCAAAAAGAATATATTGAAAACTTCTGGAGAGAAGAAATAGATCACATTTAAAGGCAAACCCAACAGCAGACTTCTCTACACAAACCATGAAGGCAAGAAGAGCATGGAGCAGAATTCTTCAAGTCCTGCACAAAAACAAATTCCAGCCCAGACAATTATACCCTGAAAACTCTCCTTCAAGTTTGATGCAGAAGTGAAATACTTCCACAACAAAGAACAACTAAAGAATTTCATGATGATAAAGCTGTCCCTACACAGGCTGCTGAAAGATGTTCTAGAGAGAGAACACAATGACCAGAACTCCATGAATGAGAATGGAAGGAACCCACTAAACAAGACAGACAATTAAACACAGGTTACAAAGGAGTAAACAACACCAGGTAAATATCATGACAAACATAAGTCAACATATTTCAATTATAGCCATCAATGTAAAGGGACTCAATTCTCCAATTAAGAGAAATAGACTGGCACAATGGATTAGAAAACAAAATCCAACAATATGCTGTACACAAGAAACACACTTCACTCAAAAGGACATTCATAGGCTCAAAGTCAAAGGATGGAAAACAACACTATATGCCCCAGCACCTCAGAGAAAAGCAGGAGTAGCAATTCTGTTCTCAGACAGTCTCAAATTCAAACCAAGAAGGATCAAATGAAAGAAGACCACCATATATTAGTCAGGGTAAAAATTCAAGAAGAAGAGGTAACACTCATAAATATCAAACGACACAAAAATAAGCAATCAGATAAAGGTCTCTGCTGTCTAGAATATATCCAGAAGTAAGATATAACAGGGCCCTCAAAATTCACGACCTAATTCAGAAATGGGCATCTGAGATGAACACACAGTTCTCAGAGGATGAAGTTAAAGAAGTGAATAAATATGAAAAAATGCTCCACATCGCTAGCCATTCGTGAAATGCAAATAAAAACAATACTGAGATACCATCTCACTCCAGAAAGAATGGCTATCATAAGGAAATCAACCAACAACAAATGTTGGAGAGGTTGTGGGGAAAAGGGAACACTTCTCCACTGCTGGTGGGAATGTAGACTGGTACAACCAATATGGAGGCCAGTGTGGAGACTCCTCAATACAGTAGGACTGGAAATCCCATTCAAGCCAGCTATCCCCCTACTGGGAATTTTCCCAGAGGAACTGAAAACATTGTATCATAGTGATATATGTGTGCCTATGTTTATAGCAGTGCAATGTGTGACAGCAAAGTCTTGGAACCAACCAAGATGTCCATCACATGAGGAATGGCTGAGAAATATGTGGTATTTCTATATAATGGAGTATTACTCAGCTTTTAAGAATGATAAGTTTGAAGCATTTATACTGAAGTGGATGCCACTTGAACATATACTCATAAGTGAAATACACCAGACACACATGTATAAATATAGTATAGTCTCCCTAGTATAAGAAGACAAAAGAAGAAATACATATAGAAATGTGCAACAACAACTAAAGACAATTGAGTCAGATAGTTAGGGTAGGCTTCACAGCATATACTGCAGGGTACTGATCAGCTTTTCTTGTGGATGGTTAACTACTTAAGTGCACAGATCAAAATTGGAGAAACAGAGGAGCTTTGGGGCCAGGCACCATTTTGGCCCTAGCCTTTCAGGGTCAGTGAAGCCTCTGAGCATCGGAGAACCTGTACTATAACATCATGAAACTCAGTTGTGCCCCAAATTTTCTGATCAGGGACATTACGGAGCCACAAAGGAAAGAGATTGATGATGTATGGTGTGCCTGGAGAAGTCACATGGAGAGAAAACTTTCTTTCAGGCTCTCACAGAGAGAAAACTGGTCAAGCATTGGCCGTGACTCATCCACATGGATGACACAGACAAGGGAACTACAGAGTAATGTGCAGGTTTGCAGGATAAACCCTTAAGGGATTCACTGCCCTCATCAGAAATAAGAGCTACATCTTTTGGTATATATGTCTTGATCTACCTCGGTCTTAATCATCCAGCAGCTAAGTATAAAAATGAGGTGTATAATGCAGGGCCATAATAATAAGTTGAGCTGTAAATGTCTATGGTCGATAACTTCTTCAGATAACTCACTATTATTGTGGAATACTGCACTGTGTTCGATTGTGTCACCGAGTTCAGACACCTAAATTGGTTTAATGACAATGGAGTGCCCATCTTTGACAGGTCTAGACAAAAAAAAAAAAAATAGGAGATACAAAAGAACAATCATGATGTGTGTGTATAAACAGTAGAGTTAGGATAAATATGCCATGGTTCTGTGTAATTCTATGAGAAGCAAGATTTGCACTAATAGTGGTTGGACAAGATATTATGTCGGCCTCTAGTACTATGGAGATGCACTTGGAAAATAACAAGGTAGAAAGTATTAATTATTGAATCTTTGATATAATTCAGGTATAAAAATAAGATATGTAAATAGCTACACTCTTTTCACTCACTGATAAGAGATATCTGCTATAATAATGTCTGTACGTATAATATCATGTATGCACCTTGTAAGATACCAAAACGTTATGAAAACCGTTTGCAATGTATTAATTTATCGAATCTGTCCTGTTAATTTGTCTTGCAACTATCTCATTGGTATTTGTACTGTAATAAAATAAAATAAATAAAATAAAAAATATAGGTTAAACATTTACAAAATAAAAATAAAATCCTTTAATTTTTGTTATGCTATATCAAGTCATTCTCTAACCTTGGAAGGATTGCAGATTAATATTAAGTTATTTATGCATAAAGGTTATTTTGTACTTAAGAAAAAGTATTATCTGTTTTTTACTAAGTGTGAGATTCATACCTGGCATTGCTATAACAAATGACAGATTAATGATAAAATTATAATCCTTTTATTTAAGTAAAGTTTTATGTGACATGAGAAGTAAAAACTAAGACCAAAAGGTTTAGGGAATACTGTGTATTTCTATGCTTAGATCTAATGAAGATGATCATGTAGCAATATGATTGGAGAAAAAGTGCGACCTAATGTTAACAAGTTTGGTATAACTTAGCATGAATTGTTTATTTAGCGTTTCCTGGGGGTCTTTGTGTAACTTTCCTTTGTGCTCAGTATATGGTGGGATATCTGTCATACAATCGTGTGAAGACTGAATTTCAGGCACGTTGATTAGAGAATTGTGAGTACCTCTTAAGACAGAAAGGCAAAGGGAAGAGAATAACCTTTCTTTGCTTGCTTCTATTTTCTCAGTTTCTAAGGTATCTTATTTTGGAGTAGGATATCTTGCATTTCATTAGGGCCTAGGTAATTAAGAAGTAAAATTGAATATTCAAAAAACTGATTCCTAAACACAATTTTAAGTTTGCATGCTTATGTAGATTCCCAATTATTTGCATGTCTTGTAATAGCAGGGATTTTTTTGTAATATTAATGAACATGTCCATTTATGTCACTTTAAGAGGATGTAAAATTGATTTGTATGGTTGCAGGTAATGAGATTTCTTAGTCTTCTGAAGGCTCTGACAGAGACATTTTAAATAACAGACCTCCCTATTTGTTTCTGAGGTTCAGAAGTTTATCTGATTTATTTAATTTAAATTAATGTGGTTAGTTGAGTTTAGTACAAAATAAATATCATTGAGTATATAAGAAAATGAGGTGAAGATTTTATCTAGAAAAAAGGATAATTTCATCTTAAATGGTCTAGATTTTCCAGTATGACAATCAAGTTAAATAAAAAAGCCTCAAGAATATAAAAAAAAAATGTAAAACTTTGGAAGAAAGGTAGTTTGCTTCACCCTAGTTGAAAATATTTGAGCACACAAAAAGCAATTAAATGAATTAAAAATTTCCCAAAGTTGGCTTATTTTAATGAGTTTATTCATGGGAAAAGAAAACCTTGTAACCTTCGCTGCCAAGTATTACATAAATGCAAGACAAGAAAATTGGTTTTTCCTGTGATAAATTGATTAGCTTTTCTTAGAGTTTTTAACAGGAAGCAATGAAGGCTATTTTCTATAGTAATTCCCAAGTATAGCATCCTTTTCAATGGTTTTACCTTCTTATATAACATTTTAAAATATTTGTCACTTAGTTATGTAAATCACCACTGATTGATTTGTAAGCACCTGTTACTCTATTTAAATTGATTGACCAAATGTCGGAGACCATTTGATTTTACTTTCCCTCAGTAGGATCCAACTTGAGAAAAATATTTATTTCATGCTACCTGTGTATTTAAAGATTTAGTCTAGAGTGGAAATATAAAAAATCATACTTCATAGAACAGACTTTAGGCTACAGCCTTTTCAGCTGACATGGCTTAAAAACCTCTTTCTCTACTACTGATTCAAAACCATGCTGCTGTAAACAAAATGCTACTTTTCAACATCTGAGTCTTACTAGCGCTCAGAATTTAGGAGAAATAAATGAAGCACATTTATTGAATTTTAGAAAATGAACAAAGAAAGATGTCATAATCTGGCAGAAAGTCTCTCAGAATTCAACTTACATGAAATTTGGAAATTGGAAAAGATAAAGAAATATCTTAAATCAAAGATTTGGTTTCCGTAAATCACATCTATATCTCACTGATTTTGACTGTTACTTTGACTGTTGTTTTCAGTATTTTTATTAAAAACCATATGCAAGTCCTGGGGAGATGGTTCAGTGGAATAAGTGCCTCCTTGGCAAGCGCAAGGGCTTGAGTTCAATCACAGTTCTGCCAAAAAAAAAAGAAAAAGGAAAAAAAAAGAAAAGAAAAAAAACATATGCAAATGCTCCCATTTGTTGTACTCTAAAAATCAAGTGACAACGAGGCAAGTCCAAAAGAAAAGAAGCGCTTTATTTTAGGTGGTACCCACCGGGTGGCCTTTTCTTACGCAGAAGAAGCAGGACCCCCCCCTTAGGGCTCTACTGTAGGGTATATATACCTAAAAACCGTGAGGGAGGGGGAGCAAGCATGGTTACAGAAGCCAATTTAGCCGTTAAGGGGAGAGGGGCAATTTTGATTGGAGGGGACCGGGGCAATTGGAAGGCATAAGCATGGTAACAGGGGTCCATTGGTGGGTTGGAGGACATGGGGCACAGGCCTATTGGACAACTATAGGTGAGGTGGGGGAAGGGGGAGCAGTCCTTGCAGGTGGGTGCAGCTGTTAAGCTTGAGGTCAGCTTGTTCCAGGATGTGGTCGGGGAGTGGAATAGCATGAGCCTTGTTATGTCTCAAGATGTTCTTGGGTAGACGAGGAAGGGGGA